>OZ024866.1:8539446-8541946 GCA_964017155.1 Oasisia sp. SBJ-2009
CCATGATACCAGTCATCAATGCTGGGATATAAAGAAAAGTGACCATGGTACAGGACCAATAGTCAGATTCCAGACAACATAATTGACCAGAATGCTGCCTCAGTGGTTACACTGGCCGTTGTGTTTGTTGCAGTGCCTCAGGGATGTGTTCAGTCACTTGGTGAAGCAAGACTTGGTGACTGAAGCAGTCAAGTGTTTGTTGCTGGGGAACACGCTGAACTTTACGAGGTCGCAGTGTCACAACTCACGGCACAAGCTCACGTGAGTTTAATTTTAATATAACAACATTTAACCTGAAAAAAACATTTATGCAGATTTGCATTTATGCAGTTTGCAGCCCTCCTCAGTAATGAAACGCTTTTGAAATGAAACTAAATAACCAATGTAATCATTTGTAACATACTGTGTTGAACATGGAAAAATTGTATTGTTGAACAGCAGCTGGTTATACCACCCTGCTTGTATCATGTTGTCAGTAAGGCCTGTTTGTTTGTATCATCTGAACTGAAGCTGCTGTGATGTCAAAACTTTCAAATTGTAAACACTGTTATGGGGTGACTAAATACCACTTGGCAACTATTACATCTTTAACATAGTCATTGTCATCCTAAGAACACTATGTTAATTAATAAATAAACAAAATAGGAATAGTTTGCATCCTATTAATATTATCACCTAAAATGGTATTCGATGAAAGAAAAGAAAGTTTTCTTAATTGTTTATTTTATCTGATAATAATTTTGGCCACGTTTCGAAAAACATGCTTGCAGTTTCTTGAATGAAATTTGAGAATATATTTATGTGGTATTTTGTGTTGTTGGCAGGCTGAAGACAACGACGAACTAATCGTGCTGCTACTGCAGCGCTACCTCACAACAAACATTGTCAACACACCGTACTATTTGAAGCCTTTTCTTTGTTATACACATTCTGGTCTTGTTATAAAGTTTTGCATCAGACATGATATGATGCAGTTGATTATGGAAGGTGCCAGTCATGTTTAATTAGTCTTGCTTTTAATAAAGTTTCACTAATAACTTGTGCAAGATATATTTTTGGCCTGATTGCTACTTTGATTGTAATGATGGGATTGTTTAAGATGGTCATTTAGTCAATTATTATAAGGTATCTTTTTTGTCATTGTTAGACGCTGTCATGGGTCACTTTTTCTTATGTAGCATTCAAGTAGCATTCAAGTGAAATCAAAAGTAAAATATATCATGGAAATGTTAATAATTTTTGCAAAACTAATTATGTGCAACCAGTTGAAATATCATACAATATACATAAAGTGTATACAGTGTATGGCTCAGGAGTAGAGCTTTGGACTCTCGACTAAGAGAACCCAGGTTCGAATCCTGTGCTGCGGTGTTAAAATCTTATATAGTTGTTTTCACTCTACATTGCTCCAGTTCACTCAGCTGTATAAATGAGTACCTGGTTATAGACAGAGGTGCATATGCACATGGCCCCCCAAACCGGGAAAATTAGGATGGATGGGAACGGAGGACCAATAACTGGCTGACTAATTCATAGAGTCACAAAGTATAAGGATGCCTGTGTAAGACTTTCCTTACCCAGTCCTACACTTTCGCAAAGCAATTTGTCATCATTCAACTAGGATTTTGTTAGGAATTCACCACTTTTGTCGCTGGCTGCAGCCAAAGAGGTGACAGGGCAATGAAAATATCATCATTGCGTGATGGCTAATGGGTATAACGGGTTCAAAACAACAGTTGCCCACTTACTAGATTAGGGTCAAATTGCAATTTGTTGTTCTTTTCTTGGCATCCGACAGGGATGCCAAGAAATCAGGGATGAGTTGGCCATAAAATAATTTTCGTTTGCGTTTTTTTTTCTACCTCTCACTTTTTTTATCACAGCAGTTTACAATTCCTTCTATCTGTTGCTTTTTCTCGACATTCTTCTACTCTTTCTATGTTTCTTTCAAACTCTATCATTTCTTGTGTCAATCCCCATTGCAATTCTGGTCTTACTCGCCTCTTTCCCCTCCACTTTCTGGGCATCTGCTCTTGCCATTTTTTCATTTCCCATTCTTTCCACATGACCAGCCTATGTGAACCTACTCCTCACCAATTTCTTCTTAAAACGTTATTTTATTCCAACCTCCACCCTCACTTTATACATCCTTCTCTTAGCAGCTTCCGTAACCCCACGATTCTTACTACCAGCTTGTTTTTAGCAGACCTAGACCTGTTGTTTCTGTTAGTGCTGTCGTCTCTAGTGTATTTTCGTGATATGCGTCTATATCCAATCACCCCTTCGACTTTCCTCGAAGTGTTTGCCGTGACTGTAATCCTCATTGTAACCAAAGCAAATTATCTTGAAGGTTTTGGACTGGGTAACTGAAATTTCATATAGTGAATTTATGAATTCTAACAAGCAGCAACAATACACGTTAAGAAGTACTGGTTGAACGCCAACGTCTAATATAGGAATGTTTAATTATTGTTTCATCAGAGTAAGTGACTACATGTTA
>OZ024866.1:8546946-8779446 GCA_964017155.1 Oasisia sp. SBJ-2009
GTGATCAGCCAATAAACAGCTATAGTAATGGCATAGTGTTATTTTATACTGGATTCGAAAAGTGAAATTACAGAAACTGTCTTTTCTGTATAAAATAGTGTGTGTATATATTTACATTGTGTGACACACGCTTTTATTGCAGCAACAACAACCGGCAGTCGCGTGAACGAGGCTACCACGGCTGAGCCGAGCACAATCACGGCTGGGCCGAGCACTCTCGTCTCCACCGTCACCACGGCTGGGCCGCGCATTGCTGTCTCGACCGCTGAAGGCGTGTCAACCACCAGTCTACATGCCGTGTCAACGTCTACCAACGACGTCAGCAAGGGAAACGCTGGTAAGTGAGAGCAAACGGTGTAAAGCATTGTTATCCGTACTGATCAAAATGTATATGGGGTTGCTGTCTTATTATTATCTGTGAATATCTAAAGCAGTAACCAAACGTCTTCTACAAATGTAACTCGACAACTATGCCAGTGTATATAGCAGTTTGTAAACAATACTAAGTCAAGTTTATATTTGTCCGGCGATCGTATGGTAAAAGTCAGTTATTATATAACACAATATACAGGACTGGACAATGCGCTTTACAGTTTAGTCCCTGGCATATATGTTCAATTGAACACTATCTTAACTTCTTTGAAAGATTCCAGCCATGCTGCAATTAATGCAGGAAGACTATTCGTACAGACACGAATTATGAAACATGTTCCCATGCAAATGTCTATCTCATCGTACGCACACACGCGTAGATGTCTTATATATATTCTACATATGTTTATTTTTCATTTTTAGGTCGCATATACTATTTTCTGACGATCACGTTGGGGGTATTCAGTATCGCAGTGGTGTCTGGTGTCTTGATATACGTCATCAGGTGTGATATAATTTGTGTTTTTATAGTACACATACATCTAGAAATAAAATTACGACTGATTATTTTATATACTCCATACATATTAAGTGGCTGATTAGTGACGCACATATGTAGTCAATTATTCACAAATCGTTTCTTTGTGTTGTTTCAACGGTGGAATGAAATTTTAATAAAATATATGCCTCAGACATACAACAATGAATACTTTTCTCGTAACAATCCTCAAATCAATCTTCACACTGGGTAGCAAATCCAGGTTCGTTAATATTCAAATATGTATCTATGATTATGGATGTTTAATGACGCAAGTTGGATGCATGATTAAGTTGATATAAATGTGCGTGCTTGTATCAATAGCTTTTTAAAAGCCAAAAGGGAACATTCCTCCATAACGTTGTATGAAGCAATTTCAGTCTTTCTGATTGCTCAAAACGCGTTAAATCTATGCAATCGATGTTTTAGTCATAACTCCCTTTGTAGTGGTATATAAAGTGAAACAACATTTGCGATTTTGTCGATTTTGACAAGATCTTGTAACATCAAAACAATACTCAATATTCGTATTTTCTTAATCGAGCACCACTTGTTGTATAGGTGGTATTAAATTGCTATGCGTTTTCGCGAAACAAGAATGGGATTCAGGAAGGACCTTTAACGTAAGACAATACGTTTATAGTGATAAAATAACACTCGACGAAAACATTCTGGGATGTAGTCGGACGAATTCGGAGATAGGTATTCCACGTATGTGTGTACTTTCAGGAAGCGTTGTGCCAAATGTCGGAGGACTATTGATGACGACAAATGTCGGACGACTGTTGATGACGTCGATGCTAACTCACATACAAGGCGGGAAGAAATCGACTTGACATCGGCCGACTACGACACCATCCCTGCCGCCTCTGAGGGCGATAACTACACTCACGTACGGCCAGGGGAGACAAACTTGACACCATCCGATTACGACACCATCGCTGACGCCCCAACTCGTGAATCTGAGGGCGATAACTACACTCACGTACCGCCAGGGGAGACAAACTTGACGCCGGCTGTCTACGACAACATCGCTGCCGCCCCAACTCGTGAATCTGAGGGCGATACCTACACTCGCGTAGGGCCACGGGAGACCGACTTGACGCCGGCTGTCTACGACAACATCACTGCCGCCCCAACTCGTGAATCTGAGGGCGATACCTACACTCGCGTACGTCCAGGGGAGACCGACTTGACGCCGGCTGTGTACGACAACATCACTGCCGCCCCAACTCGTGATTCTGATGGCGATACATACACTCGCGTAGGGCCAGGGAAGACCAACTTGACGCCGGCTGTGTACGACACCATCGCTTACCCGGCTCCAACTAACTTGGAAATACCGGAGCCGTAGTGTCTGTGTCGGGCAAAGAGAACAGTCGACTTTTCTTGCCTGTTAGTTAGATGTTCATTTGCAAGTAGTGAAAGACTCCGGCAAAGCAGATTACTAATGTTGAACAATGCTGATGTAAGTTGCATGTGTCGGATTTTATGAAATAATCGAGTAATCGATAGTGATTTGATTGGAAATATAAAAGTACAGCTATTCCTTCGTCATTTTAGGCCACGAAACACCTGGCAGAGAGACACAGAAAAAGATACAAAAGAGATGGGGTACACCTGGAAAGAAATGGAGAAGATGGCCACAGACAGAAAACAGTGGCGTTCCTTAGTCGATGGCCTATGCTCCGAGCGAGCGAAAAGGCATAAGTAAGTAAGTATTCCTTCGTCTACGTATTATATCGAACGACACATGCACTTAATAATCGACGAACATTACTTTAGATGGTTGACAGATACTGATGGTAATCATGGCAACATGTCTGCTATGTTGCTCACAATATGCTCAATGCAATCATGGTACACCAGCTTATTCTGATGACTAATCTATCTGTACTCTGTGTTTAATTCCTTGTATGCATCCACTTATTTTACAATAATCATATTAATGTAACTAATGAACCAGGGGTTGTATCACTAGTTATGTTTTGTATTATTTTATTTTATTTCTTATTCGTATAAGTGTTTTGGATGTGTGCAATACATACATATCTAATGATTTCCTATATTATGGTAGTGACCACAAATATTGTGTTCGGGGATACATACTACTACAAAGTTTTAACTTCTTGTGTATTGCCTTCAAACAACATTAAGTGTACAGCATGTTCGCATGGTTTTAAGCTGTATTGCTTGTTGAATGTTGTTTGAATATATCATATTGAGTTGAATCCATATGCCTGTCGAACTGATGGCTATCAATGTAATTGGACGTTTTCTTAAACGACTACAGCGCAATGTTGTTTGGCACAGTGGCACACAAAAGGGTTGACATATCACGTCTCACCACGACGTTGGCGTTGGAACTGGAGTACAGAATACTTTGAGTATACACACGTGATGCCGCGTTGTAAAGATGTCACGTGCGCAGTACTGTGATGTTGGATTTTATGAAATAATCAAGTAATCGATAGTGATTTGATAGGAAATATAAAAGTACAGCTATTCCTTCGTCTACGTATTATATCGAACCACACATGCACTTGTTGAATGTTGTTTAAATATATCATATTGAATTAATGAAATTTATTTGTCCGTGGAACTGATGGTTATCGATGTAATTGGATGTTTTCTTGAAACGACACATGCACCAAATTGTCTTGAAGGTTTTGCACTGGGTAATTGAAATTTCATATAGTTAATTTATGAATTCTAATAAGCAACAACAATACAATTTGTTGAACACCATCGTCTCATTATCCATGCAGGAATGTTTAATTATTGTTTCATCAGAGTAAATGACTACATGTTGGTATGTGTCAGTAGTTCTGGGAGATGAAGCGTGAGGAATGTGGTGGCCGAATATAGTCGGATATTATGTAGGGTCTATGGGTTCGTGTCTCTAATATTGTATCTCGCTCTTTCTTCTAACGCCTTTTGTGAATGGATTTGCTGAACTGCTAGCTACATTAGTAAGTGAACTCAGTTGTCATTGTTGTGTTAATTTTAAGCGAGTTGGTTTTGATATATATATTTATGTGAGCAGTCTTGAGCAGTATGTGAGCAGACTTCAAGTATTTACTGCTAAAAGTGATGTTTCACTATCCTGCAGTTGTAACGTGACTGTGCACTAAAGTATTAAGTTAATAAAATAAATATGACAAATAGATAAATGCAATTAACTGTACATTAAGTGTACATTAAAACGATGAATAAATTAATAAAATAAATATAATAAATAGATAAATAAACTATTTGTACATTGAATTTCACGGTTATGCAATGTAAAGGATATGACACTGTGAGCTAAAATAATAAGTTAATAAAATATTAGAATAAATAGATCAATTAAATTATTAGTACATTAAATAAAAAAGCAGGCAGTCCATGATTTACACAAAAAACAATCTACTATAATGTCAATGTCTGAATGAATGGGATGGCGGCTATCTGGAACACTTCTGTGGTAGATGCATTGACAGCTTCCTCGGTAAGTGCGTTCCACAGTGGAATACAGCGTAGAATGACTGCTGGTAGGGCGTGCAAGTGGCAGGTAGGGTTCGTAGTTTGTGCTTGTGTTGGCGTCTGGTGCGCGCATCTGCTGTCGTGATGATGACAGGCAAGCTGATGTGCATTAGTCCGTGGTGAATTTAAAAGTGGCATCTCTTATGCTCCTTCGTGTGTACAAGGAGTTCCACATTAGGTTAGTGCACATATCACTGACACTTGAAGTTCTGCGGTAATTACCGGTGATAAAACGCGCAGCGGATCTTTGTAGGCGTTCTATTGTGTGAATGGCTGTCTTTGGGTGAGGTGCCCAGGCGCATGTGGCAAACTCGAGTGTTGGTCGCACGAGTACCTCGTATGCTGTTTGTCTCCCTTGTGGTGGCGCCGCGTGCAGTGTTCTTTTGAGTAAGCCAAGTGTCTTGCTGGCTTTGTTCTGCACTTTGTTGATATGTGGTTGCCACGATAATTTTGTGTTGCTTACCGGTAACCCAAGGTAGTCCGTGGTATTTGTTAACTCACCATGAAGTAGTTATAGGCTGATATGTACCTCTTGTAGTAAAGACATGACAGATGGATTTTAATGTGTCAAAATGTGCCGTCTTATCTTACATATATATATATATATATATATATATATATATATATATATATATATATATATATATATATATATATATAGAATGGATAAACTGAGAGTGGAGGTTGGAATGAAAGAACGTTTTAAGAAGAAATTGGTGAGGAGTAGGTTCATTCGCGTCTGCCCTGAACAAACCTCTCTCTCATATATATATATATATATATATATATATATATATATATATATATATATATATATATATATATATATTACTTGTTTGTCGGATGGCCTCTCCAATGCAACATCCTGGCTACGTCATTGAAATGTTGTAACAATCATATACACATACGGTACTTTCCTGTGAACTCTTTATAACTGTGATCTATCCCCAACTAAGTCATGCTTCGTTTGACACGCCACGTTGTTGTTGTAAGTGCTATACACCTGCGATGGTGGAGTATGATTATGAATACTCACCCGGTCCAGGCAGGTACCGGTTAGACACGTCACGGTTGGATGGGGATACACGTCACGGGTGACTGGCGCGCTGCTTGATTGTCGGTGACAGGTAGGTATATAAAGCCGCGGCGACGGAACACAAGTCAGACGTCTCTTGACGGCGATAACTGCGCGGGTTCAACCTGAACGAAGTACGTACACTGTAAGCGATCGACCGTTATTCAGTCGACCATGGTGACAGGAGTGTGCCAAGACGTTGGATCGAGGCCGCCATGGCGGTCTCCTCGACTGTCGTGTCTGCTGGTGGTCGTCGCGGTGTTGACCGGCCTGCCGTCGACACGCGGGGACTGCGCCGCCGTCCACCCGAAGTGTTACTGTGGTGATTTCAACTACGGAGGGGACAGGGATTACGGCTACAGCATTGTCTGCGAGCATATGGGCGACATCACACAGGTGCCTCAGTTCAAAGCTGTGAGCACGGTGTACGACGCACTCATGATCAACGGAACGAGGCTCTTAACTGTGCAGAGCCGCGCCTTCAATGGACTGAAAGTAAAGAAGATACTTCTTGACGGAATCGGCATCAAGTCGGTTCAGTCGGAGGCATTCTACGGTGTTGGCGAGTTACTAGAAATAAGCCTCATGGCCAACCAGATCGACACGATCGCAACTGACGCGTTCCACGATCTCAAACAGCTAAAGACATTAAAACTGAGAATAAACCGTCTGACGATGGTGCATGCCGACTGGTGGACCCAGATGCCACTGTTGGAGGAGTTGGACCTCGGCCACAACTCCCTCGCGAATATCCCTGACGACGCCTTCGATGGCCTGAACCAGCTAAAGATACTGGATATGGCTGGTAACGGGCTGACGACAGTGTACGCCGCCTGGTGGAGAGGGATGGCTTCACTGGAGAAACTGCAACTCCGTGACAACTCGATCAGACTGCTCGCAGACGAGACTGCTCGCAGACGGCGTCTTCAATGGCCTAAAACAGCTAAAGAAACTGGATCTGTCTTCGACGCAGTTGGAGAAAATGAGCGCCGCCTGGTGGAGAGAGATGCCTGCACTGGAGGGCCTGGTCATGAGCTATAACTGTCAACTGACGCTCACTGACGGCGTCTTCAGTGGCTTGAACCAGCTAAAGAAACTGCATCTGGATGGCATCAGCCTGACATCAGTGAGCGCCACCTGGTGGAGCCAGATGCCAGTATTGGAGTAGTTGCTCCTCAGCCAAAACGCCCTCGGGAATATCCCTAACGGTGCCTTTAATGGCTTGAACAAACTAAAGATACTGGAACTGAGTAGCAACGCCCTACAAACATTGAGCGCCGCCTGGTGGAGCCATATGCCATTATTGGAGATGTTGCACCTCTACCACACCTCCCTCGAAAATATCCCTGACGGCGCCTTTAGTGGCTTGAAACAACTAAAGTTACTGTATCTGAGTGACAACTGCCTACGGACATTGAGCGCCGCCTGGTGGAGCCAGGTGCCATTATAGGAGGAGTTGCACCTCGGCCTAACATGCCTTGGGAATATCACTGACGGCGCCTTTAATGGCTTGAACCAGCTAAAGATACTGGATCTATCTGCCAACAGCCTGGTGACTGTGAGCGGAGCCTTGTTTAGTCAAATGCCTGCACTGGAGAAGCTATCCCTCGACTACAACCATATCAGGACGATCGCAGAAGGCGCCTTTCGTGGCTCGGACCAGCTAAAGACACTGGATCTGTCTGACAACAGGCTGCACAGAATAAGCGCCGTCTTGTTTCAGAACATGACACACCTTCAAGCATTGTCCATCGAAGAAATTCCGCTCGAGTGCGACTGCAGTCAACTGGTATGGTTGAGGACGACGAGGACCAGACTGCGCGACACTCCTCTCTGCGCCAGTCCGCCGTCAGTCAAAGACACGTCTGTCGTCGCCTACTATATGTCGAAGTGTGTTATGACCACAACCGAACCAGGTAATTCATTCATTGTCTTGATTTTCCAAACTATCATATATATATATATATATATATATATATATATACACACACATATATATATATATATATATATATATATATACATATATATATATATATATATATCCACAAGTGTGTTGGTATATACCACACTCAACCTCAAGTGTTTTATTTTGCCTAATTAAGACCAACCCTTGCAAAGTCACAGGCATCAATCAGTGCACCTGTATAAATGAGTAAATCATACAGAATATTTTCTATAGGAAATATCCTATAGAAAATAGCCTATGTCCTATAGTATAGTTTTCTAAAAGGGAAACAAAAGTCAACGCTTTGGTGATATGGGCCTAATAGAGTTAACAAAAAATAACAACTTCCAACAGCTATCGTATTTTTAGTGTCAGCGGTTTACAAGAAACAAATTAGAACACATAGCCATCGAAATTCTATGGACTACGCCATTTTATAAACAAAATGACTTAGGAGAGTTGACTTGATCGGTATGAACTATGCACAGGCCTACTATCTTTTACTTTCTGACCTAACCATGAAAACAACCACCAACAGCCGCCAAACGTCTCCTCGCATATCTTACATACACATGGATACACTATATTACAAACAATCACTTGCATTCATCTAACAAAGAAAATTCACAAAACAAACGCACATACCTCAACAGCAACTTTTTCGGCGTGAAATATGAGTTAGCTTTATAAAAAAAATACCGCTAGACGGTGCGTTTGTTCGCGCGAATATTTATAGACTTTACTTACTGCATTCGCACGCGTAATAGTTTAATTAATTATAAATAATATAATAATTATTATTATCATCACTGTGATCTGCAGGAAATGATAAGTTTTATTATAATATAATAATCATAATATTGTAGTTCATATAGCGCCACATCCATAATTGTTTGTGACGCTTCACAGCCCACTGCTATTAAAAACTTATCACCAAAAACGACATCATGGTACCCTTTGCGATAGTTTAATTATTCAAATGGATCGTATGCTTATTTGGTGACCTATCGTCCGTGAATTTGTGCAAATATTCGCCGAAAATGACGTGGGATGTGTATTCACTGTAAATAAAGCGAAATGCTCTCCTGTATTTTATCAAGTTTTTTAGTGCTAGTTTGCATACAAAAATACCAGATAAATGGGCGGTCGTTTAAGCTAGATGTTATGAAGGATTTGAAAATTGGAAGTTTCCCTTGTCGAGTAATGATATGGCCGAGACGTTTTAAGATCGCTAGCTGTCTAGCTGCCTTTTTATTTACAGATGTTAGTAATATGTTTGTTAAATGTTAGCGAAAGATCAATCTCATTGCCGAGAAGGACAACAGAGTTTTCACAGTGGATAATAAAGTTTTCAAAAGTAAAATTTGTGAAGTAGATTCACCAACGTTTTTGCGATTCGCCCAGTCGAATTTTGATCGAACAATAAACAGCTAATGCATAGTGTTATTTTATAATGGATTCGAAAAGTGAAATTACAGAAACTGTCTTTTCTGTATAAAATAGTTTGTATATGTTTACACTGTGTGACACACGCTGTTGTTGCAGAAACATCAACCAACAGTCGTGCGAACGTTGTCAAGGGAAACGTTGGTAAGTGAGAGCAAACGGTGTACAGCATTGTTATCATTACTGATCAAAATGTATTTGACATTGCTGTCTTATTATTATCTGTGATTATCTAAATGAGTAACAAAACGTGTTCTATAAATGTAACTAGACAACTATGCCAGTGCACATAACATATTGTAAACAATACTAACTCATTTGGTATTTGTTCGGCGATATTGTAGTAAGGGTCCGTTCTTACATAGCGCAATACAGGAGAAGGGCGGGTAAAGTGGGCCCTTTAAGCGCCGATCGACCTTCATTTGACATTTGTGTACAAAACAAGTTAATTGTTGCTACTCTACCTAGCTATGTATTTTGTCTAAGTATATGCACAGTCTAGTTATTATATCTTAATAAATATAATACGCTAGGTGTCTTTGAAAAAGATACACTTTTTATTATTTTGCAAAACGTGGAGGCCAAAGTGAGCCCTCACAACAATATGCGACGCCACTTAATCGTTGGCGCAAATCTCGCACATAGACCCGCCACGCCCATACCCGACTCACGCATGGTGCGCCCACTGGCCACACTCCCCGCACTGCGCCCAGCCTTCGCCTTTTCTGCTGTTGGAATAAATACAATCCCGAACAATACAGACAGAGTCACAGTCTTCCTTTTGTGTCTTCTTTTTCTTTGACGTTTTCTCAGCTTTTTGTGTCCTCTGTTATTTGAACCGGTTGGTTGAAAGGCACGTTACCAGCCTTGTCATAGCCTCGACGACTTTCTTATATTGGATGTTTGCAGGTTTTCCCTATCTTTGTAGCTTTTAGCACTGTAGCCCGCTTTGTCCTCTGCCATAAATTATCGGTCGGACGCCATTTTGAGATTAATGCGTTTTTACACGTCACACTAAAATTACTCATTCAACTAATTATGGATTATTGCTTCGTGGACCAAATTTACAATTATATATCTTGACCATTTATGAAAACATGGTGTTTGTAAGGCACATCAATTATTTTAAGAAATTACCTAAAACACAAGTTTGTTAATGACCATTCCGAATTCGAACCAAACAAACAACTACTACGTTGAGTTGTGTCCCCGACGGGTCAGTAAATACTACTACCGTTGCTTTGACTGCATTGCATAGCAGGAACGCTGTGATAGTGTGGCCCATTTTGGCCGAGAGGCCCACTTTACCCGTCCTACCCCTATGGTACTGGTCAAAGCGCTTTACAATTTAGTCCCTGACACATATTTTCTATTGAACATTATCTTAACTTCTCTGAAAGATTCTCTGCCAAACTGCAATTAATGCAGAAAGACTATTCGTACAGAAACGATTTTTAATAGGTTCCCATGTAAATACCTATCTAATCGTTCCCACACACGTGTATATGTCTTATATATAATCTACATTATGTTTTGTTATTCATTTTAGGTCGCATGTACTACTTTCTGACGATCGTGTTGGGCACATTCAGTACTGCAGTGGTGTCTGGTATCTTGATATAAGTTATCAGGTATGATATAATTTGCGTTTATGTAGTACACATACATCTAGAAACAGAATTGCGACTGATTGTTTTATATACTCCATACATATTAAATGGCAGATTGGTGACGTACATATGTAATAAATTATTCACAAATCGTTCCTTGGTGTGGATTCAACAGTGGAATGAATTTTAATAAAACGTATGCCTTAAACATACAACATTGAATACTTTTCTCGTAACAGTCCTCATATCAATCTTCACATTGGGTAGCAAATCCAGGTTCGTTAATATTAAAATATGTATCTTTGATTAAATATGTTTAATGACACACGTTGGGTGCACGATGAAGTTGACGTAAATTCGCGTGGTTGTATCAATAGCTTTTTAAAAGCCAAAAAAGGGAACATTATTCTATATCATTGGTTGTATTAAGCGATCTCATTCTTTCTGATTGCTCAAAATGCGGTAAACCTAACTCCGTGGCTCTCCTATGCAGTCGATGCTTCAGTCATTACGCCCCTACAATCCATTTGTAATGGTATATAAAGCCATACCACATTTGCGATTTTGTTGATTTTGACCAGATCTGGTAATATAAAGACAATACTCAATATTCGTATTTTATTAATCGATCACCACATGCTATGGTGCTCGATTGTATTTAATTGGTATACGTTTTCGCGAAACAAGAATGGGATTCAGGAACGACCTTTAACGTAAGACAATACATTTATAGTGATAAAAATAGCGCACCACGAAAGCACCACGAATTCGGAGATAGGTGTTCCACATATGTGTGTACTTTCAGGAAGCAGTATGCCAAATGTCTGACGACTGTTGGTGATGCCAAATGTCAGACGACTGTTGGTGACGCCAAATGTCAGACGACTGTTGGTGATGCCAAATGTCGGACGGCTGTTGGTGATGCCAAATGTCGGACTACTGTTGGTGACGCCAAATGTCAGACGACTGTTGGTGATGCCAAATGTCGGACGGCTGTTGGTGATGCCAAATGTCGGACTACTGTTGGTGACGCCAAATGTCGCACGACTGTTGGTTACGCCAAATGTCGGACGACTGTTGGTTACGCCAAATGTCCGACGACTGTTAGTGACGCCAAATGTCGGACGGCTGTTGGTGATGCCAAATGTCGGACGGCTGTTGGTGATGCCAAATGTCGGACTACTGTTGGTGACGCCAAATGTCGGACGACTGTTGGTGACGCCAAATGTCGGACGACTGTTGGTGACGCCAAATGTCGGACGGCTGTTGGTGACGCCAAATGTCGGACGACTGTTGGTTACGCCAAATGTCGGACTACTGTTGATGACGCCAAATGTCGGACGGCTGTTGGTGACGCCAAATGTCGGACTACTGTTGATGACGACAAATGTCGGACGACTTTTGGTTACGCCAAATGTCGGACGACTGTTGGTGACGCCAAATGTCGGACGACTGTTGGTGACGCCAAATGTCGGACGACTGTTGGTGACGCCGATGCGTACACTCATACACGGCCGGAAGAAATCGACTTTTCACCGGTAGCCTACTCTCAACTAGGGGCTGTATCAATAGTTACGTTTATTTTGTTTTTTTCTTTCTTATTCGTATAAACATTTAGGATGTGCGCGATATATACATATCTAATGATTTCTTATACTGTAGATGTGACCACAAATATTTTGTTCGGGGATACATACTACTATAACGTTTTAACTTCATGTGTATTCCCTTCAAACAACATTATGTGTACAGCATGTTCGCATGGTTTTAAACTGTAATGTTTGTTGAATGTTGTTTGAATATATCATATTGAATTGAAATCATAGGCCAGTGGAACTGATGCTTATCGATGTAATTGGATCTGTTCTTGAAACGACTACAGCGCAATGTTGTTTGGCACAGTGGCATGGTTTTAAACTGTACTGTTTTTTGAATGTTGTTTGAATATATCTTATTGAATTGAGTTCATAGGATCTGATGGTTATCGATGTAATTGGATGTTTTCTTGAAACGACTACAGCGCAATGTTGTTTGGCACAGTGGCACACAAAAGGGTTGCCATATCACGTCACATCATATCGTTGGCGGTTGAACTGTAGTACAAAATACTTTGAGTATATACCCGTGATGCCGCGTTGTAAAGGTGTCACGTGCGCAGTACTGTGATGTTGGATTTTATGAAATAATCGAGTAATCGATAGTGATTTGATTGCAAATATAAAAGTCATTGCTAAGTACAGCTATTCCTTCGTGTACGTGTTACACCGAATGACGCATGCACTTAATGATCGTTGAAAATTTATTTAGATGGTTGACACATACTGGTTGTAATCATGGCGACATGTCTGCTATGTTGCTAATAATATGCTCACTGCAATCATTATATTTATAAATAATTCAACACTTATGCGCCAACACACCACGTCGTAATGTCTATAGAAGAATGAATAATGATATAACTCAGTGCCGGCGACTACGCTTTGCAAGTCACGTTAGAATGTCATCGATGTGTCTGAATAGAACTTGCTGGTCACGTTAATTACACGTGATCTTGTCACGGCTTCGGTCGCGGCTCCTACAACGTTGACCTACACGAAGCGGACCGGCGTCTGGTGTCCGGGAAAGAAGTCAGTTAGATGGTCATCACTGGTATGTTTATACACAGAATAGTGCGGCGACATTCACCAACACTGAGACTCCGTGGCCATAACATTGAGCTCTCCGCCAATCACAGGTCGTTGTGTCACAGCAAGGGACGTCCCCTCGCGAGGCAGCGCCCGGGCAGTATCAACACGCGACGTAGAACCTTTGTTGAAACAACTTCCTCTCACACATTCAATGTGGACGTAGCAAAGATTGCAATGTAAGAATCGGCACCTCATTGCTAGTGACACTAGGCATGTCTAGTTATTGAGCACATACTGTAAAGACTCACCGCTTAGGTTTTAATATTAAGCATATTAATTATATAATCACAATGTACTGGCTACTAGACATGTAGAACTACGCTGACTAAGACATTTTATATAATCGTGGATTAGCGCGTAGACATGTAGAAACACGTTACTAAGACAAACAGGGAACTGGCTGACGGCCGTTTACTGAGAAAACAAGAGACATAATTGTTTATAAAAGGGAGAGGAATAGCGACTGGTACCCAGTTCGGGCAACCTTGTATATGAATGCGTACGAAATTGATTGCGGTCTATTATTTTGGCGTTTAAAATCACTATAATAATATAAGACTGATGCTCATATTTTCATTATGGAATTCTAAATTGTGCGGCAACTTTTAAAGATGTAAAATTGTAGAGGTTTTGTAAGAGACCCGAATACATTAGGGATCTCAAAGCCTTGATGTTATATTGTAAAGTGTATTGCCAACGCAATGTTCTGTATACTTAATCGCTTGTATGACGCTGAACTCGTAGCGCTGAATAAATTCTAAATCGTATCTGGAATTGAGCGTTTATTATCAGGCGTATGTTCTGATTCTGGCGAGCCCATTGACATGACATAATCGCATCACTCATACACCCCGTGAAGATGGCCACCCCGCGCACGCGACCCAGACGGGGTGTCACCTTTACAATACGCAAGCGGGGGGGGGGGGGGGGGGGGGGAGGGGGGGGGGGCGATGTCAGTACCTTTACATGTGGGTGTGGGAGGGGTGTGCATCTGAAAATCACATGCCCCTAACCTTGATAAGGGGATCCAATATAAAAAGGATATCCTTGATCTAGGGACAAACTTCAGAAACACGCCATTTTAATGTCAGTATTTCATTTCTCGTGGCTGAATTTATCGTGAAAATTGTCAAAAATAATTGCCGATAATGCCAAATATACACTATATCTAACCATGACTGCAGCTGCGATATAAAAAAACTAGCCTTGAACCTCGGTAACAAACGACCGTGGTGGAAATTGTCATATAGTTAATCTTAATGAGCATGCAGTTACAAACGAGCAATAACTTACTTCAAGCTACTAGTTTTCTCTTAGAGCGTAAGATCGTTGTCATTTTTTGGTAAACGTTTACAAGAGAGCGAGATGAGGCTAAGGCTCTAGACACAGACATGTTCCTGTATATCTGTATAGCGAGATATGTCTGGAGCAAGCTCTGAACACAGACGCACTCGTATCTGGCCTCGAGTCAGCTCTTGCTATCCGCACGCTTACGACGGCGACGGTTTTCCCCAAGGACCAGTGGTCAGTTATTTGCATGAAATGTCCAGATTTCTGGTGAGTATTTATGAATAATTCTACACTTGTGCTTCAACAGACCACGTCGTAATGTCTATAGACGAATGATTAATTATCTAACTCAGTCCTGGCGACTCCGCTCTGCAAGACACGTTAGAATGTCATCGATGTGTCTGAATAGAACTTGCTGGTCACGCTAATTACACGAGATCTTTCCACGGCTTCGGTCGCGGCTCCTACAACGTTGACCTACATCGGCGAAGCGGACCGGCGTCTGGTGTCCGAGAAAGAAGTCAGTTAGATGGTCGTCACTGATATGTTTATGCATAGAATAGTGCGGCGACGTTCGCCAACACTGAGACTCCGCAGCGATAACATTGTGCTCTCCGCCAATCACAGGTCATTGTGTCACAGCAAGGGACGTCCCCTCGAATTGCCGCGGGCAGGGATAAACACTCGACGAATTTAATATTGTTGGAAAACTGTTGTTGAAACAACTTCCTCTTATACATTCAAAGTGGACGTAGCAACGATTCCAGTGTAATAAACGTTTCCTCAGTACTATTGAATTTATACGTAACGAGACCCATACATCTGACCCAATAGTACTGGGTCACAAGGACCAGTCGGTATCCATTCGTATTTTTGGGTCGGTATGCATTGGTTTTGTCTGTATTAATGTTGTTCTTTAGAATAGTTCCTTTCACAGTATATTGAATATAAATATGCACATGTCAGTTAACAAACATATAACTGTAGGTAGCAGAAATGAATACAAACGCCATATATGACCACACCCTATATTCCAAACGTTATTTATATTATACTCTGTCTTTGTCGTACTGTATTTGTGATATGCCCTTTGCCTGTGGGCGTTATAGACTATGTCAACATCTAGGCTTTGAAAAAATGCACCAGGTGTAGCCCGCCCGTGCCTTCATCTGCCAGGAACGTTCGCCAACACTGAGACTCCGTTGCGATAACATTGTGCTCTCCGCCAATCACAGGTCGTTGTGTCACAGCAAGGGACGTCCCCTCGAGAGGCAGCGCCCGGGCAGTATCAACACGCGACGTAGAACCTTTGTTGAAAAAATTCCTCTTACACATTCAATGTGGACGTAGCAAAGATTGCAATGTAAGAATCGGCACCTCATTGCTAGTGACACTAGGCATATCTAGTGTGAGTAAGCACATACGCACGCGGAGGGGAGCGGGGGTGTCACTATTTTTATACGTGGGTGTGGCTATATGCAATTTTAGAGGGGCAGTGGAGGGGAAGGGAGGGGTGAAGGGGGGAGGTAGGGATGGTGGACAGAAGGGAGACAGGAATGGGGAGGTTGAGATGGAACCAAGGAATGGAAAGGAGAGATCACGTGACTGTGCGCGCCTCGTAGCTGCACCAGTTACCGATGATTTTTAGCAGTTTTAAAGAGTATACAGTTTTAACATTTTACATATCATTTTATGAGTGCATCAAGTCTACGTTGCCATCAATTCACGGCAAGTTGTACGCGGTTTCATGAATTGTTGACATTTTAAATGTTCTGCCTGCACCTGAGTGACACTTGACATGGTTATGCGGTCATGCGCAACCATTGTTGCCAGAGCTGTCTGAACAGCAGACACCGTCTGAACAATACTGCCTGGAGAGCAGCGTGCGTCGCAGGGATGGCACTCCACCAACCCACCCATCGGGGCTGTCGTGCGGGTGCCCATAAGCCACGCAAGATACCTGTAATAATAAGGTCCCGTCCTCCAACTTTGACCAAGCCGCCACTTTCTTCCCGGGGCAATAATATACAAGTCCCAATGCTGACCACAAACGTGCGACCTGCCAAGTTGTGTCTGCTGAATGCGAGATCTGTCTGCAACAAGGGAGCCTTTTTTAGCTGACTTTGTTGTTGACCACGATCTGGACATATTGTGCTTGACAGAGACTTGGCGATCTTGCGAGGACACCGTGTCTGCAACCGCTGTCACACCCGGCGGATATACAGTCCTATGTGTCAGCTTGCCTTTGTTGCAGTATTTTATGTGTGTGATTGGTTTTAATGGGATTTTTTGAGACACAAATGTGATTCTTTCATTTGTAACATGCTGTGTTGAACATGCAAAAATTGTATTGTTGAACAGCAGTTGGTTTGTTTGTATCATCTGAACTGAATGTGCTGTGATGTCAAAACTTTCAAATTGTAAACACTTTTATGGGGTGACTAAATACCACTTGACAACTATTACATCTTTAACATAGTCACTGTCATCCTAAGAACACTATGTTAATTAATAAATAAAAAAAATAGGAATAGTTTGCATCCTATTAATATTATCACCTAAAATGATATTCGATGAAAGAAAAGAAAGTTTTCTTAATTGTTTATTTTATCTGATAATAATTTGGTCACGTTTCGAAAAACAAGCTTGCAGTTTCTTGAATGAAATTTGAGAATATATTTATGTGGTATTTTGTGTTGTTCGCAGGCTGAAGACAACGACGAACTAGTCGTGCTGATACTGCAGCGCCACCTCACAACATATATAGTCAACACACCGTACTATTTGAAGCTCGTCAGCTACGTCCTGGCCAATCAGCAGGGCGCTTACGACACACCGTACTACCTCCAGGTGTCTGTATTGGCCAATCAGCTTCAGGAGGCGCGGCTTAATCTGGAGGCTGGCTCACTGGTGCTGCAGTATCGAGGCACGCACCCCTTACTTCGGACATTTGATGCAGCACTTGGGGTGTTGAGTAGAATGTTTGACAAATGACATGGATGGGGTGTCAGAAGAAGACATTGTATCAGTGTCATCTCCACGAACTCTACCATTTCTTGTGTCAAAAATAAAGAATTTAATCTAAGCTAAATATTCAACATAAGTACCGGTAATAGATTGAATTGGTCAATCTAAGGTAAATATTCAACTACAGTGTAATAAATTTAATTGGTTGCAGATTACGGCTAAGCCTTTTCTTTGTTATGCACATTCTGATCTTGTTATAAAGTTTTGCATCAGACATGATATGATGCAGTTGATTATGAAAGGTGTCAGTGATGTGTAATGAATATTGCTTTTAATAAAGTTTAACTAATAACTTGTGCAAGATATATTTGGGTTGATTGCTACTTTGATTGTAATGATGGGATTGTATAAGATGGTAATTTCGTCATTTATTATAAGGTACCTGTTTGTCATTGTTAGACCCTGCCATAGGTCACTTTTTTACATAGCATTAAAACCAAATCAAACAAAATATATCACTTAAATGTTGATAATTTTTGCAAAATAGTTATGTGCCAACAGTTTAAATATCACACAATATACAGACATTTGAATAGACATTTGAATACAGTGTACGGCTTAGGGGTAGAGCTTCGGACTCTCGACTAAGAGAACCCGGGTTCGAATCCTGTGCTGTGGTGTTAAAAGGTTGGGCAAGTGTTTTCACTCTACATTGCTCCAGTTCACTCAGCTGTATAAATGAGTACCTGGCTATGCACATGGCCCTCCAAACCGGGACAATTTGGTTGGATGGGAACGGAGGACCAATAACTGGCTGCCTGATTCATAGAATCATAAAGTATAAGGATGCCTGTGTTAGACTTTCCTTACCCTGTCCTACCCTTTCGCAAAACAATTTGTCGTAATTCAACTAGGATTCAGTTAGGAATTCTCCACTTCTGTCGCTTGCTGCAGCCCAAGAGGTGACAGGGCAATGAAAATATCATCATTCTTAATGTGCATGATGACTAATGGGTATAAAGGGTTCAAAACAACAATTTCCCAGTTACTAGATTAGGGTCAAAGTTTACTTTGCATCCCTGTCGTCAGGGATGAGTTGACCATACTTTCATTTCTGTTGTCTTTTTTCTACCTCACTTTTCTCTCATCGCAGTGTACAATTCCTTCTATCTGTTGCTCTTTCTCTCCATTCTGCTCCCATTCTTTTCTTTCAATGCAATCCCCATTGCAACTTCTGGGCATCTGCTCTTGCCATTTTTCATCTCCCATTCTTTCCACATGACCAGCGTATGTCAACCTACTCCACACCTATTTCTTCTTAAAACGTTCTTTCACTCCAACCTCATCCCTCACTTTATCCATCCCTCTCTTACCAGCTCTCGTAACCACACGATTCTTATTACCAGCTTGTTTTTGCAAACCTGGACCTGTTGACTGTTGTTTTTCTGTTAGTGCTGTTGTCTTTATCGCATTTACGTGATATGTGTCCCATCACCCCTTCGATTTTCTTCCAAGCTTTTGCCCAGGCTGTAAATCCTCATTGTAACCAAAGCAAATTGTCTTGAAGGTTTTGCACTGGGTAATTGAAATTTCATATAGCCCCCGTAAATGCTGTATTACTAGCCGCACCCCTAATTAAAGCCGCACCCCGACTTTTGACCTAAATCCCGAATTTCTTCCGCGCTGTTTGATATCGGCAAAACCCTTAATTAAAGCCGCACCCCGACTTTGAGCCAAGACCATTAATTACGTGCGACATACCGCCGTAGCGCACGCAATTTGGAAACATTTTAATGTGTTTCATAAAAGTTATAACTTTGCTAATAATGATCATAAATGAATAACTGAAACACTCATTATTGTAATGGATTTATAATTACGACACGGTATATATTTTATTCAGAATATTACTACGTGGATTTTGACAAAAAAAGGGAAACAATAAGCAAAATTTCACCATGCTATCAGAATATAATTGGGTGGCAGAATGTCCATACATCCAACGGATAAAATGCAGCCACATTTAAACTATTCAATGGTGCTAAAATTATTAAAATACGTTAAGAAGTTTTGGTTTTATAGGATCTTATGTAGAACCATGCATAATGTTGGCGCCTATAAAGGGTAGGCTACGGTACCCATCCCAGACAAACACATGTGGCTGGTGGCCTAATAATGGGACCACGGACGTATATACACTGGACTGCTGTCTCCGGCTTCAAGGCCGCTAGAGTGGCGCAGCAAGGTCAACTTAGCAGAAGAGGTATAAGTTACTTCCGGTTGTCTGCTGGTTGCCGTCAATTTCGCAGTTGACCGAAGGAAAACATCGTTTTAATAAGACATTTGGATAAAATCTTCCGTGACATGTATGTATAATAAAATCCTAGCAAATACATTGTTTGGAAAGTTGTTTTGAGTGAAGTATTAACGACTTTAAACGGTTAAAATGCGATGCTGGGAAAACGTCATCGACCCAACTACGAAATACTAGTCCGTTTTATAATTTATCAGTAAATGAAACCGTGGCTTCTTTGTGGTTGGGGCAAACCCAGACTAGAAAAGGGAATAATTCATAACGGTTAATCAAAATTAATGACTTGGGATTTAGTTACAGCCACGAAATGGACTTTAGGGCCAGGGCAAACATTATACAGATGATCCGGAGACAACCCTTCCCTGTCACATCCCATGATCGGCACGGAAAATATAGTAGGCAGCCGTGGTGTTTCCGTGTATGTAAACCTGCTTTTCTCTTTGTAAATTGTGACACGGGCAATGCAAATGCAATGCAAAGAAAAAAAAGGTAATGCCAGTGGTGCACATTGTTGTATCGTTGGTTGCCATGCGACTCAGGCAAAGTGTAGCGGCCTGAGTGTTATACTCATTCCAAGAGCAGGTTTGACCACGGAGCAAGACAGATGGAGAGCGGCTTTACTGCATGCAGTAAATCGGGCAGATAAAACCTTTAATCCAGACAAGGGGAAAATATGTTCAAGACATTTCGAGGATGGTTGCCTGAAATATGGTACGTATACATTTCAATCATAGACAGTTCTTTATACAATACAATAAAAACTGTATTCAATGTATTCCATCTCAATGTTTTTTCCTTTCTACCCCACATCTTGCGCTGTATTTCTATTCTGTGATTGCACAATAAAGTTATTATTTTATTATTATATCCCTCTTTCTACTCTGCCCTCAGTGTCTCAATTTTATTTTCTCTGTCTCCATTCTTCCTCCTCTGCCTCACCTCTCTCTCACCCCCTCCCTGCCCCAATCTTTATCTCCCCTTCTATCTTTACCCCACCCCTCTCTTCCCACCATTTTCTTTATTTTCCTCTCTGTCTGTCTAGTATTGACAGGACAAGGTAAACATTGCCAGACTGTGGTATATAATAATATTTACCTACACAAAAACGACATGATTTCACAAATTAAATCTGAAATGTTGGTTGTAATATAACACAATCAATGGTATTCTGCACTTTCATTTAAAATGGTTATTGTACATAAACTTAAGCGAACTAAAAATACTTCATTAGAAAGCTACCAGTATGCGGATAACTACATCCTCCCAATATATTGCACACTCTAATTCTGTGTTTGCGAATTTATAACTGGATGACCTATGCAAACATTAATTAGGTATTGTTTGCATAAAGCAACAAACAACTTCCATTAGCCTATCATCAATATTTTGGTGAGCCAATAATGACCTTAAGCCATCATATATTTGTTGAATATGTATACCTGAGACACTAGAATACATATTCAACAAATATATGGAAATTCACAACTAATTATTCAGGACAAAAACATCTGGAATACACTGTCATAATCTTCAACCTGTCAATCAGTTTAAAAGGAGACTTAGAGCTGTTATTGTCAAAATAGTATACATTTGTCTATCTGTGTGCCTCACCAATCTCCCTGCTCCCGCCCTTTGTTCCACTACCTGTCCCCCCCCCCTCATTCAAAGGTTGACCGTGTCGTCAGAGCTCTTTGTTTTTAAGCCTTTTCGCAAACCCTTTCTAGATGAAATCTTTTGAGATGATAATTTGTCCATGAATAGCCTGCACTCATGATGGATTCTAATTTTGAAATATAACTTTACTATATTTGCGAACACTGCCTGCTTGCTCTCATCCGAGGAATCACTTTCATCTGCCAGATGATGGAAAACTGAGGTCATGGTTTCATCTTCACTACATATGGTTTCGAAGTCTAGCAGGGTACATTCAGCTTGTTCATGAGATTTACAGATTTTTAGTACTTTAAATTCAATTAACTGAAACAGGTTTTAGGAAAAGCTCTGTTTAATGTGTTTGTGAGGCTTGCTTCACCATCTGCTTCCTCGTCTGCTTCCTTCGCCAACATGTCTTCTATGCAACGTAGTTTTTCTTCCTTCGCTGTGCAGTCTTTCCGCTGCACAAGTCGCTGCTTTAATTTCTGGAGGACGCTGCCTCCAATGAAGTGGACAACATCTTTGTTCTGTTCACTGAGTTGCAACTGTTCTGCCTCTGCATACAAAGGGTAGTTGACATCGATGAGTTTTTTAAATGATCTTAAACAGAGCCAAGCTGCAGCATGTGCTGAATTCGTCAGTTCCATTGTACTTGGCAGCTGTCTGAGGTAGGCTTGGTGGTACTTTCCCCATGCCTTCTCCCTTGTGGCGTGCAGAAATATATTCCTTGGTACCAAGCAGCCATTCAGGAATCTTGTCTTTTCGAGCACCTCAGACCCTGTTAAAAGCATAGTTTTTTTGCTCTCTGCACAAAATTCATAATTAGAATTGATTAAAAAAAAAAAAAAAATGTTCGGTGTATTAATTCAGATGCATTTTAAAAGCTTTATGTACATTAAAGCAGGTGCTTGTGTGTGTGTGTGTGTGTGTGTGTGTGTGTGTGTGTGTGTGTGTGTGTGTGTGTGAGTGTGTGTGTGTGTGTGTGTGTGATTTATGACTTTTATCAAGGTCCATGCAGTTATGATATGGTAGTCATTTGCAGTGGTACATTCTTTATTTCTTACCTCTGTCTCTCATATGGGACTTAATATTATAATAAATTTAATTTAAAGTTGATTGATTCCAAGCGAATTGTCAACTAACATGCACATAAGTTCCAATCTACATGAACTCCATTTTAGGTTTTGTGCCACAAAATATGCATAACACTTGAACAGACCAGCACTTTTTTTACAGACTCTACGTGAACCACCAACACTGCCAATGCGTGTGTACTATCGAAATTGTGAGGACGTCCGAAAAGACGTGCTTAACATATCAGCTCCATGGACCATCAAGGAGAACACATCTGCTACTGTGCAAGTGGGGATGACATCCGACTCAGACCACATATGGCAGATTGTGGTCAATCTCACAGCAGAGAATGGAATGCAAGCTGATGTGAAGGTAAGAACACATGGATGTGTCTGCTTACATTACTAAGGAGAGCTCGGTTTCGGAATATAACAAGAAGATTTTTTCTTTGTCCCATACATGATATATATATATATATATATATATATATATATATATATATATATATATATATATATATATATATATATCATCTTTATGTATGTATTGCCTTCATACTTTTGAGACAGGTTTCTTTATTTGAAGATGTAGTCTTGTATGCATTTAATTATATTTGCTACCTTTTAGTAGGTGCATGACTGGTAACACCCTTGAACAGAATAATATATAACTATTACTTTATTATTACACCAGTTCATCTGTTTGTAGGTATTCGGGATGCCTGCTCCACACCTAACAACTGATCTGGAAAAGAAGCGATTGAATGCATTTTTAAAAGAGCTTCAACAAATGTTTGTATGCATAGGTGTCACTGAAAGTTCATTACAAGAACACGCTGGCCCACCAGATGGAAAAAGCCGGTACTATCAGCACATGTCATATCGGGTGATAGATGGTCAGGTCAGTCATTTTTCAACAATAAAGTCAACACAGTGTGACCTATTGACCATTGTTGAAGGCTGATGCAATGCCTGTCGTCATGCAGAACATATTGTTAAAGAAAAGAAAAAGCGGCAAGAGGCAAGGCTGCAACAGCCAATCAAACACAACGATCCACTTCACTGTTTGAATCACATCAGGAAAGCTTTTAAGGATGTAAGAAAGGAAAATGCGATACTACAAAATGAAATTGATGCTTTTAAGACCAGTATTAAAAATGATTTTGTTTTCCTTTCTGAAGAGCTTCACAATGACTTGAAGGCTGTGAAAATGACTAATCTCCAAGATCCGCTCCATGATTTGTTTTGGCAGGAACAGCTGAAAGCTTTCAAGACAAAAAACCATGGGATGAGATGGCATCCGATGATAATCAGATTGGCCATTTTGATCCAAAGCAAGAGCAAGGCAGCATATGAAACATTAAGGAAGACAGGGGTTTTGAAGCTACCGGGAATTTCTACCCTGCGGGAGTACATCAGTGCTACACAGCCAAGAGTGGGCTTCCAACCTGAAGTGGTGAGAGAAGTTAAGAGAATGGCAAAAAAGCTGGATTCCAATCAATGCTATGTTGCACTGCTGCATGACGAAATGTTCATCAAATCAGATCTAGTGTTTGACAGCAGGAGTGGCGAGCTGGTCGGCTTCATGAATAAAGAGAAGTGGACGTTTTGTGAAGGAAGAGAGAAAGTGGCCACGAATGCTTTGGTGTTCTATGTTGTTGGGATCAATTCCAACCTGAAAACAAGTCTTGGCTTCTTTGGCACAAGAACTGCAACAGCTGATGCGCTGTACCCACTCTTCTGGCAGGCAGTAGGCTGCTTAGAAGAATGTGGCCTGAAGGTAGTCGTCAGCACCAGTGATAAAGCAGCTGCCAATCAGAAGCTCTATCAGCTCCATGGACAACAGGAAGAAATATGCTACAAAACGGTGAACCTCTTCGCACCTGACAGATCATTTTTTTTCATCTCAGACCCTCCACACCTAATTAAAACTGTGCGAAACAACATTGCACACAGTGGTAGTGGAACCAACACCAGAATGCTGTGGAACAATGCTCAACACATCCTGTGGCAACACATTTCAGAGATTTACAAGACTGATCTGAAGAATGGTCTTCGCAGAACACAACTAACAGCAGATCACATCTACCTGACACCACACTCAGTAATGAATGTTAAGCTGGCTGCACAGGTACTAAGCTATTGAGTGGGGCGTGTCTTGCAACAGTGTGGTGGTGTGCACGTGCAGGAAACAGCCAAGTTCCTCCTACTGATGGACAGGTTCTTCGATTGTCTGAACACAAGGAATCTTTTTGAGGCAAACCACACCCGAAAACCTGATCTATTGCCCTACACACAGGTCAATGACCCTCGGTTTGACTTTCTTGAAGGAGAATTCCTACAGTACATAGAAAACTGGCGTGATTCTGTCAAGAACAGGCAAGGACCATATTCACCTGCAGATCGTCAAAAGATGTTCCTGACTCATCAAACATACAAGGGACTAGTGATGACCATACGGGCATTCATTGAGGTGACACGGTATCTCCTCACGCATGGAGTGGATTTCTTCCTATGCAACAAGCTATGCCAAGACCCTTTGGAAGAGCACTTTGGCCGACACAGGGCTATGGGCCGTACTGCGGAAAACCCAAACTTGTACCAGTTTGGCCACCAAGATAACCAGATCCGCCTTCAACGTCAGCTGGCTTTGACAGTCACTCCAAAGGGAAATGTCAGAGGGGTGAATCAGCAGCAGCCTTTAGTCACTATCAGCACAAGTCCACTTAAGAAAAAGAGCAGACTTAACTAGGCTTCAGTGTGATCAAAAGAAAGAAGTTACAACCATATGTTTAGGGATCTCTCAGAATTTTAGTAATTTTTTTATTGAAATGTGCACACCCTGTTGTGTATGTGATCAGATGTGGTAATTTTTAATGATTTATTTAATCTAATATAATGAACGTTTATTAATGTTTAAATAACTTACTGATCAATTACAATGCACAATTTCAATAGCAATTTGATTGTATGGTGTTCACAGGTCATTTTGTTAATGTTAATGATTCTATCACCCCAACAAATGACACAAAGATAATGCATGAATATACAGTGCCATGACCTGACAACATGCAGATTTTCAGGCTGTGTGTTATGCTTTTAATGAATAGGTGATGTGAATATGCCTTTCATTTTTACATGAAAAAGTAACAGATGTTGGTACTTAGTATGAGTACATTTGTCAGTAACTGGAGTAGTATAAATGTTGATTCTGTTTTCATAGTAACGTCAATGTTTGCAGAATATCTGTTTTGTAAATTGAGCTGCACAAAGTATGTCGTGTGAACTGACACATGTACCAGAAGTCAATAAAAGAGTTTTAATGTTACCATTCCAGTTACCTGTTTCATTGCGTCTATTCGTTACCACTGTTATTATGATATTAAACATATGCACTCAGACAAACACTGTCTTTCTATCCGTCTATAGTTGTGAAAAGATGGCGAAACTCGTATGATTTCATTATGTAGGCCTAATAACTCACCTCTGATAAATTAAGGCACTTCCTCAGACACTGTCACATCCGTGAAAGGTATGTCATCATCCTGCATAACATTTTATGACATACACATTTATTTATCCCATATACATTCAGATTAAATGTTATTACAATTACGAAGCACGATTTATGTTCACACCAGTCACCAGTATAATACTACTTTCGGTGTTAGCGGCTGAACGAGCTAAGTACAACATATATAGTCATAGATGATAGTGCACTACACTACTTCTACAGAAAACTGGCTTGAGATTAATAAAATTATTATGAGTATTTAAACATGACATATAATTCAAATCTATGAACTTACACGCATGGCAAGACTGGTTAAAACTGCCAAAGAAAAACTTAGCCTTGGCCCTGCCTTCGCCGCTTCGGTATTGTTTACGCAAATTACGCCGGCACCCCGATGCATATTATAGATCATGTACGACGAAAATAAAATTAAATAAACCATTTAGAACTACACTGGAGATAGCCACAACATTTACCAAACTACGTACAGTCATCGTTTAGGAAAATTCTCACTATTATTGAATTAAACAGTTATATTCACCGCAAGAATCCTCTCGATGTTTGGCATCTCCATCGCAGTAGCTAGTAAACCGGAAGTGAGGAGTACCTCTTCTGAGCTCGTGACCTTTGCAACCGACTCCGCCGCTCGCGAAGCGCCGCGAGCGGCGGAGACAGCCAGTCCAGTGTATATACGTCCGTGATGGGACGCCTGTCTGAGAAACAAGTGTTTCGTCCTTTCCCACGCTGGCGGCGGCGCAAGTTATTAACATTGTTGCTAGCCGGCAAGGAAGCGTCTTTGGAGTATACGCAGGCCTGGTTGAGACAGCGCCCATGCACAGAGAAGTCGGCGTTACGACAACAGAAAGTAAATGCAATTAACTCGGTCGTCAGTGGCTTAAAGTGAAAAAAAAGGCTACAGTTTAGTGTTATGCACCTAAAAGAGTTTACACTAGCTAATCATTTGCATCTACAATCCAATTTTTCACCTTAGTGGTTACCTCAGAAAGTGGTCTTAAAGTGGGAAAATCTAGCTAAATCACCGACACCATGAACCGGCCCATCTTGGATCTTGCAACCAATCACAACCCAGCAGTTTGGAAAAGTAATACGTCAGAGAGTCGTCTGCTGGTTCAGCTGTCATAACAGAGAGCCAAGCGGTACGCTAAAAGTTGCCTTACGTCGGTTTACAACGAAATCGCGACATCAATATGCCACACTGTTCCTCAAACGCTTATAGTAATAGTACAGTGAAAGACAGTATCAGTAAGATGTCTTCTTGTTAACCTATGAATCGAGCAGAACTGAAACAGTGGTTCGGTGGATTCGTTTGGACAGTCACAGACACAGTCACAGCGCGGATCCTAGACGACCCGATTTGATTGACCTAACCATCAAAACGACCACCAACAGCCGCCAAACTTCTCCTCACATATCTTACATACATATGCATACACTACGTTATGTAATAAAATTTCTTACATTCCTCTGACGAAGAAAATTCACACACAAAAACGCGCAGACCTCGAGTACAACTTGTTCGGCCGCTCAGCGGTACCGTAAAATCGCTTTTAAAAGCTTTACACAAAATACCGCTAGACGCCACGTTTCTGACTGCTAATATTTAATTGTTTTACTTCACACGCGCGAAATAGTTTAATTACTTATAAATAATATAATAATAATAATTACTTATTATCATCACTATGATTTGCAGGAAATTATAAGTTTTATTATTTTTATATTGATATTTTATTTTTATAATTGTTCATATATGTTTCTAGTATATTTATGTTTTTTTCTTCTGGTGTGTATTTGTTGTTTAGCATTTTAATGTATGTAAAACGCCATGAACAAGTTTAAATTGGATGTGGCGCTATATTAAATAAACAAACAATTGTTTTTATTATAATATAATATTTTATTTATGTAGCGCCACATCCATAATTGTTTGTGGCGCTTCACAAAATAATGCTATTAAAAATACAATAAAGAGAAAACTACCCACAGATAATATTATTTAAAAATAAATAATGAAAATACATGTTTCTATATCATTAACTAAGCTGACCTATCAGTCATAAATAAACATACAAATTACATAACAACAATTGAAATAAATGAATATAAAAGTATGGTTAATAGTAATAAATAATTAAAGTAGTAAAATAAGTACGACGTAATAATAATTTTCATTCAGCACATACACAACCATTATGCATAAGAACATATTACTGAAGCTATTTGTTCTACTCATGAATGACATTTCCACCATCAGATATGTAATAATTATTATTTTTGAACAAGACACTTTATTAATTATCGGAACAATAAATCTCTAAAATGTAAAAAGGAATATGAATATATGGGAAATATTATGGTGGTAGAAAAAGAAGGATTTAAAAACAGTAATATTAACATGTTATTGTTTTAGTTATTATTGTTAAAACATCGCTTATGTAATATAAGCTTGCATGCTCGCAGTACACGCGGGATGTTTATAGAAATATTGATAAAATAAACAATGTGACTTCATTGAAAAACACGTAATTTCCTTTTTCTTTTATAACTAATAGGCAATTTTGGATAATTATGCAGACACATGTATTTTGAATATTTATTTTTAAATATTACCTGTGGGTAGCATTCTTATTATTGCATATACTTTAATAACAGTATGTTGAATAGAAGAGAAGAGAATTGTGGATTTGGCGCTATATAAAAAAAATTAATAAACTAATAAAATTATATATTTGTATATTAAATTGTTATTTTTTATCAACTCTATTAGACCCATATCACCAAAGCGTTGCCTTAGTTTGCCGTTTAACATTTTCTGCAGATCATAGTGATGCAGCTAATTATTATTATATTATTTATAATTAATTAAACTAATTCGCGCGTGCGAATGCAGTAAGGTTAATAAATATTCGCGCGCCATCTAGCGGTATTTTGTGTAAAGCTAACTTATAATAGCGAGTTTACGGTAGTCGAAGTTGTCGAGTTGCCGTTCGCCAAGATTTGCGTTTCTGTTGTGAATTTTCTTCGTTAGACGAATACAAGTGATTTTTTTGTAATGTAGTGTATGTATATGTATGTAAGAAATGTGGGGAGAAGTTTGGCGGCTGTTGGCGGTCCTTTTCGTGGTTAGGTTAGAAAGTAACAGATAATAATATGCATGCACAGTTCACGCCGACCAAGAAGACTCTCTGACGTCATTTTGTTTCTAAAATGGCGTAGTCTGTAGACTTTCTATGTCTATGTGTTTTACATTTTTTTCCTGGTAAACCACTGACGTTAAAAATATGATTGTTGTTGGAAGTTGTTACTTTTTATTAACTCTGTTAATCCCATATGATCCAAACATTAACTTTGTTTTCCCTTTAAGGAAGCCTGGGTTATAGTGTGGTGTTATTTTGACAATCGGCATGAAGCCTGGCTTTTGTAAACGTATGAACAGTGTTCTTTGAACTGAGATTAAGACTAGTGTCAGAACAAAACAGACGGCGTGGGATTGATGCCAAAAAAGGACGATGACATAATATTTATTTGCCGGCATGTGCGGCAGCGGTAGTGGTGTCGCGCTTACATTTTTCCGATCGTTAAAACCTTTCCGATTGACGTTTCTGCGCATGCGCGTATCTAGGGGATAAACGTAAGCGCTACCTACGATGGTCGCGCTTACATTTTTCCGGTCGTTAAAAACGTTCCGATTGACGTTTCTGCGCATGCGCGCATCTAAAGGCGCGCGCGACAGCGCTAGCTAGCTACGCTGGTTGTTGCTCACGTGTATTTGGGAGTTTGAGCGTTATAGCACGGACTAATTGGACCAGTGACAGCGGATAACAAAGCGCTGTCACTGGTTACGATTGATTGTGCTAGGATTTACTGCTACATCTTTAGTAAATAAAAATATAGTAGTTATTGCTTCGTATACAAAGCTGTATTGTTTATTTATCCTTAATATTAATAGTAATTGGATGGATAAATAAATAGTTGCACCAATTTTGGCATAACAAAGTTTTGTAATTTGTTGTGTGATAAGTGGCTTAAATATGCATTTAACGCGTACACAGGAGGAAAATAATGACTTATACATTAACAATCTTTATATTATACTGACCAGTTTCCTCTAGTCTACGTTTAAATAATTACAGACTTTACTGAAGTAACATGATATATATTTGTTACATTTATTAAAATAACATCATGATCATCGTCTTACCTTCAGGAGTAAATGTGAAAAGATAATGTTAGTTATGTTCAGTGATGTTTTGTTGAAATGAATCCATACTGATATTTTATTGTATTCTGAATTTACTTCTTGAATAAGCCTGTAGCAGTTGTGTGTAAGTGAAACATATTGATGTCCTCTATAAATAGCACATAATTTTATTGTTTTAATACTGGCCTTTAAGTATAATATGAACATAACTGGACCCAGTACAATTCTTTGTGGTAAAACTCATGTGGCCGCCATTACCTCTGAACTGGATTGATTAAGCAAACACTGTTGCCTAGTTCATTGTTGAAGCACAGTAGACACACAATTAATCCTCATTCAATAACAATTTATTGTAAAAATAAAAATAATCCCAAATCCAATCTATCTTGCGTGGCTGTGGCTAAATTGAAATACATGCTGTATATAAAAAATCAATGAATTCTTGGGATAAAAAAATTAAAACATTCCTCTTAAAGCAAAATAATTGTACATAGATCGTCTGTATAAAATGTTCAAGATCACATCACATAATTACTAAAAATAAACATATATGCAACCAATCATGCATGCATATTTTAAAAACTGCAATATGCATTAAAGTGGTTAGATTTCACGATTCCACAAAAATGTATTGCCAATTTGTTTTAAAGTGTCTTATGTTATTTATTTACTGCTAAAATTGAAACTGTTTATTTACTTTTTGAAAAATACGCATGCATGATTGGTTGCATATAGGTTTATTTTTAGTCATTATGTGATGTGATCTTGAACATTTTATAATCTGAGACATTATATGAGCAGTGGCGTGCACCATCCAGCTGTAGCCAAGCATGACAATGTCCAGAGAAGGGTACACTCAGCAGCGCTGAAGCATACTTTAAAAGGTGTGTTCAAACAGGCTAAATTCGAGTCGACTCAGTCAGTGGCAGTGCTGACTCGACATCGTCAAACGTTCATCACAAATAATACTAATTATTATATTAAGTAACGTCATTTGCATCGGAATATAACTATTGGGTTGCATTAACTAAGTCGTTTATGTAGAGTAGAAATGATACAGCAATGATAGGAGTGAGTCCTGCACCAGTGCATGGTCGTGTGTGTTTTCAATATCTTTATTTCAGATTGTCATAGTACATACAGATGTCCACATAAACACTAAAAAAACAAGTGACTATAGAAAAATATAAAAGTATTGCACATGGTAAATAGAGAAAAAAACATTGCACAATGGTACATTCCAGACTGGTATATTAAATCAAAAACTCTTATGTATATACAACATTTTGATCCAATATCGTCTTATCCTGGATTGCCATTTTATATCACTGTTGATAATTGCAATTACCAAATTATTATAAGAGCATCAAGTCTCCGCATGAATTTATATACAAGGTTTCTAATTACAGCTTTACTATCTGGTACATGGTATTCTACAAACATGGTGGAGGCACTGCAATATTTAGGCTGATTCAGCAATAAGCGAAACACATTATTGTAAGCCACAGGAAGATTATGTATACTTGCTACTGTGTAATTCCACCACAGCTGAGCAGTATACATGGGAGAGCAGAAAGTTCTAAGCAAAGTCAGCTTCACTTCAGTGGAACACATGTAAAATTTCCGCAATAGTATATTACCCCTAGCATATAGTTGTTGGCATTGGCGTAAGATATCTTTGTCATCATGTAATGTCTTAGAAATAAAGTGACCCAAATATTTCACATTATCCACTTCCTGGATTATTTCACCATTAATCTTAAATGATGGAACATCAACATTGTTCATATAATTTTATTAGTTACTTTTAAATATTAACACAGCACTTTTCTTGGAGTTGTACTTGATATCATGATTTAACCCATAGAGTCCACATACCTGCATCAGTTCAGACAGTCTTGATACAGATGGGGACAGAATTACCAAGTCATCAGCATACATAAGATGGTTGATAGTTGTACTACATATTACACACCTTGTGTTACATTTGTTTAAAGCTATGGTTAAATCATCCATATATATATATATTAAAAAGGTGTGGTGAGAGTATACCACCTTGCCTGACACCATTTGTAACACCAAAATGTTCCGACAATTTGCCTGACCATCTTATACACATAGTCTGATTCGAATACCAATATATAAGCAGTCTAACAATATATCCAGGCACTCCCCGTCAATCAACTTTTGAAATAAGATAGAATGTTTCACTCTGTCAAAGGCTTCAGACACATCTAAAAACATGTAAACATAGAGACTCCTATGCCTGTCAATAACTTCCTTTAAGACATAAATACACAAGTCTGTCCTGTGTTTTTTCTCAAATCCAAACTGATTGGATATTGTTAACCGCGTAACTGACATTCTGTCTAACAATGTTTTCAAATTTTTTTGACACTACTAGCTAATGCAATAGGTCTATAATTGTCTTTGCTGTTAATCTTGCTACATTTATCTTTGATAATAGGAACCAGCACAACAGATACAACAGATAACAAAGAACTAGGTAAAAATCCATGTACAAAAAAACCAGTTATACACATAGCAAGTAAAGGCACAATGCGCTTATCACAATGTTTAAGGTGTTCAGCATATACACCATCCATACCATCAGTCTTATTTATATCTAGGCATTTAATGGCATTTTCAACTTTGCTAATTTCCACAACTACCGGGGTATGTCATTTGTATATTTGGAATCACATTTGATCTGTTGAATGCCTATATCCCTAATACAATTAAAAAGCTGTTTAAAATGAGGCCGCCATAATTCAGTTATTTCAAAAATACCACTAACATCCTCAACACTATTAGGTAAAGGTTTACAGGTAAATGGCGGTCTCATTTTAAACAGCTTTTTAATTGTATTAGGGATATAGACATTCAACAGATCAAATGTGATTCCAAATATACAAATGACATAGTTGTGGAAATTAGCGAAGTTGAAAATGCTATTAAATGCCTAGATATAAATAAGACTTATGGTATGGTTTGTGACTATGTTGAACACCTTAAATATTGTGATAAGCGCATTGTGCCTTTACTTGCTATGTGTATAACTGTTTTTTTTTACATGGATTTTTACCTAGTTCTTTGTTATCTGTTGTGCTGGTTACTATTATCAAAGATAAATGTAGCAAGATTAACAGCAAAGACAATTTTTTATTATAGACCTATTGCATTAGGTAGTATTGTGTCAAAAAAAATTGAAAACATATTGTTAGACAGAATGTCAGTTACGCGGTCAACAATGTCCAATCAGTTTGGATTTAAGAAAAAACACGGCACAGACTTGTGTATTTATGTCTTAAAGGAAGTTATTGACAGGCATAGGAGTCTAGATGGGTCTATGTTTACATGTTTTTAGATGCTTCTAAATCCTTTGACAGAGTGAAACATTCTATCTTATTTCAAAAGTTGATTGACAGGGGAGTGTCTGGATATATTGTTAGACTGCTTATATATTGGTATTCGACTCAGACTATGTGTATAAGATGGTCAGGCAAATTATTGGAACATTTTTATGTTGCAAATGGTGTCAGGCAAGGTGGTATACTCTCACCACACCTTTTTAATATATATATATGGATGATTTAACCATAGCTTTAAACAAATGTAACACAAGGTGTGTAATATGTAGTACAACTATCAACCATCTTATGTATGCTGATGACTTGGTAATTCTGTCCCCATCTGTATCAAGACTGTCTGAACTGATGCAGGTATGTGGACTCTATGGGTTAAATCATGATATCAAGTACAACTCCAAGAACAATGCTGTGTTAATATTTTAAAAGTAAATATAAGAAAAATATTGAAGTTCCATCATTTAAGATTAATGGTAAAACAATCCAGGAAGTGGATAATGTGAAATATTTGGGTCACTTTATTTCTAATACATTACGTGATGACAAAGATATCTTACGCCAATGCGGCAATGCCGACAACTATATACTAGGGGTAATATGCTATTGCGGAAATTTTACATGTGTTCCACTGAAGTGAAGCTGACTTTGCTTAGAACTTTCTGCTCTCCCATATATACTGCTCAGCTGTGGTGGAATTACACAATAGCAAGTATACATAATCTTCATGTGGCTTACAATAATGTGTTTCACTTATTGCTAAATCAGCCTATATATTGCAGTGCCTCCACCATGTTTGTAGAATACCATGTACCAGATAGTAAAGCTGTAATTAGAAACCTTGTATATAAATTCATGCGGAGACTTGATAAGTAATAATAAGTTGGTAACTGCAATTATCAACAGTGATATAAATAAAATGGCAATCCAGGATAAGACGACATTGGATCAAAATGTTGTATATACATAATAGTTTTTGTTTGAATGTACCATTGTGCAATTTTTTTTCTCTATTTACCATGCGCAATACTTTTATATTTTTCTAGTCACTTGTATTTTTTTAATGTTTATGTGGACATGTGTATGTACTATGTCTATGACAATCTGAAATAAAGTTAAAGATATTGAAAACACACACGATCATGCACTGATGGCGATGCAGGGCTCACTCCTATCGTTACTGTATCATTTCTACTCTATATAAACGACTTAATTAATGCAACCCTATACTTATATTCCGATGCCAATGACAACGTTACTTAATATAATAATTATTATTATTTGTGATGAACGTTTGACGCTGTCGATAATCTTATTACTGATAACTGGACTCTGCTCCTGAGGCTGAGAGGCTGAGTCAGCACTGCCACTGACTGGGTCGACTCGAATTTAGCCTTTTTGAACACACCTTTTAAAGTATGCTTCAGCGCTGCTGAGCGTACCCTTCACTGGACATTGTCATGCTTGGCTACTGCCGGGTGGTGCACGCCACTGCTCATATAATGTATCGATAACTGTAAAACATCTCAGAAACTACAAACTTTCGCCGGTTAACAAAATAGTTGACACGCGCATGCGCAGAAACGTCAATCGGAACGGTTTTAACGGTGGGTGCCGCGGGGTGGGAAAAGTAAATATCCCGCATAGCAACCAAGGTCGTATCTGACTCGCGCATGCGCAGAAACGTCAATCGGAAAGGATTTAACGCCGGAAAAACGTAAGCGCTACAGCGGCAACGACTCAGACACGGATACACTACACGCGTACTGAACGACTCCGTCATGCCATTCGCGACAGAGTTCTTCGACCGCGATAATACTACAATAGTGATGACAAAGGATTATATTAACTGTGAAAAGACTTATTTCACCATATTTAATGATGAAATGGCGCCGCCGTGCCATTCCCTTCCCCAACGTAGCCAAGGCATTCTTTGACGGCGACGATGAAAGGGACTTTTGTGGAGTTTAACTATGACATGTTTTCACATTCTGATCGTTGTATCTGAACATTTTATGGACATGGGATATTATTAACTGTGTTATATCATTTGTTTTGCACAAGTGGCAATTGTAATACAATGTATTATTTATAAAACCGGCTTCGTTTCTTCGGTAAGTTTTTCACGTTTATACTGACAATTCTGTGACCCAAATGTCAATTTATGTCGGCAAATAACTGTATTTATAGTTGCATTCTGACATAATTTCCCCTTCTTAACGCATTTTAGAAAAGTCAATGTACACCATGACCGATATTTGCTTATTAGTATACTTCCTACCACATGTCTCACTTTGGCTTTGTGGTTTTATGCGTTATTTGATCAAATATAAGTTTGCAACAAACAACGGCTCTGGAGTTTCCCAAAAGTCGATCTATTTTTACCATCGGAACTCTCCGGTCAACTTAAATAAACGATGGGGCAAACTAAAAGGCGGCTCCACATATCAACGTTAGTCGCTAGAGGCGCCACTAGGCAACAATACCCTAGTTATTTAAATCATCCTCAATTAGCCATTGACCGTACAGGCGCGTAGCCAGCGATAGTTTGTATGTGGGCAACTGGACTTGCCGTAAATATGGAGCGTATCGAGCGGTGGCATCTTTGTGAATGAGGTATGTCGTTTCCGTGCGGTCTGCCAATTGTGATCCGCCTTTTAGTGTGGCCCTAGTGTGGTTTCCTGACAGCGCTTTTCACTGGAATTCCCTTCATCGAGGTCTAAACCAATCAGAGAATTCTAACTGGTGAGGCTCACCGGAATAATTTTTCGTCATTTGCTGCTTTTTATCTTAAAATGGCATATTATGTGAAAATAAGTTGATAGGTAGTTGAGGAAAACAATATATAGTGTATGGGGAATGCTGGTTTACTGGGAAATTGTATTTTAAACATGGCGGAAGTCGGAATGCAACTTTAAAGCCGCACCCCAACTTTTGCGTTTTCGTCCTCATTTCGGCTACACACTACTGTAATAGTAGCCGCGGCTAGTAATACAGGATTTACGGGGGTAGTGAATTTATGAATTGTAATAAGCAGCAACAATACACGTTGTGAACTACTGGTTGAACGGCAATGTCTCATCATCCATATAGGAATGTTTAATTATTGTTTCATCAGAGTAAGTGACTACATATTAAGATGTCATGGTCTTTGTGGTGGCCGGCTATAGGCGGATATTAAATAGGGTCTATGGGTTCGGGTCTCTTTACTATTATATATCTTTCTTTCTAACTTATAACGCCTTTTGTGAATGGATTTGCTTAACTGCTAGCTACATTAGTAAGTGAACTCAGTTGTCATTGTTGTGTCGATACTCATTTTAAGCGAGTTGGTTTTTGATATATATATATATATATATATATATATATATATATATATATATATATATATATATATATATATATATTTAGATGTCATGGACAGGCCATGATAACGATTAATCGGTGACGCCACCTGGGGATTAATAGTTAGTATTAATTAAGCAGTCACAATAGGTGGCACTGCAGTAGGTTCAGCGGAGTTTGGGAGTTGCGTGGGAGCAAGGCGCGGGACTCGAGATTTGCAAACAACGAAGTCGAGTAACCAACCGCATGTACGTTACGAGATGTGACGAATTATCTTGAAAGATTGTAACTGTTTTATTTTCACGTGTTGACACTCGCGTCGTCAGGATGATGTTGTGCAGCTAGCGATCAGTGACAATTTATAATAGGAACTTGTCAATAATTATAATTTGTATCAGTTGCAAATTGGTTTTCCCTCGTGTCGTTGTGGTAAAATGAATGGTGTTTCCATCTGTATTGTAGGTTATTCATAGGAATAATATGTCGTCGTTTGTATGTATCCTGTGTTATACGCTAATAGCGTTAGAGTAGCACTGTTATGGTGTCGATTATATACAATGAAGATATTTCAGAAAGTAAGAAGTTTGCTGAATTGTCCTGTATGTAATAACCCAAATTTGTGTATGTACTATGATACTCGCTAGAGGGCGGCATTGAGCCGGCGAGTGAGTTCAGATGTAGTTACCCAGATGGTCGCTAGAGGTTAACCATTGATAGGCCTGATGACAGTTATTAGAATAGGGTAAAGGCCACTGTGTTAATTATTAAATACTTTTATTCTACAGTGTGTGCTGCTCTAACTGATGCGCCAAGAAGTGTGTGCCTGACTGGCTGTGGGCAGGTACATATCATGATTAATTCTTGTATTCTTATATTATATTTCGAGTGTTGGTATGTATTTGTCTTAGTGCTACTGTTGTCATAAAGTTGTCAACAGATAACGGATGTCTTAAGTGGATTCTGTTGGTTGTGTTGCGCTGTTGGACAGTATTTTAACTTACGGTTCATGTACTTAATTTTAATGTATATTGACTGTATTTACATCAGTTTTGAGATGTTTACTTTGATTGATGGTAAAGGTACCCCTGTGTTGTATTGTGTATGTGTGTATATTTATATATGTGGTAACACCTGTGTTATTGTTACAGGGTCTTATCTTGTTCTTCATGTACAATAAAGATTGTTGACGGTTACCGCCCGCTCCGCGTCCATCCTTGACAACTGGTGTTGGAAGTGGGGATCGCCCAGCAATAACTTTGAAAGAAAAAGACCCTGTCACACAGTCGCGTATAGTTCATGGTGAGCTATGTCGTAATCAGTTGGATATGTTTAATGTGTAGTGGTACAGGTGCTGCAGTTATACAGTACAGGTTGTATATCATATAGTGTTATCATCCGCACTAATTAAAGTTGCAGCTGTATACAGTGGGCGTATGTCAGTTGGTCAATGATTATGAGTTATATATGTCTGTCATCTAAGTAATGTTGTTATTGTAACCACATTTGGTTAGAGGGTTTATGTTGTAATGGTTTACATTGTTATGTTAGTCCGTGATTTGATATCCTGATGTTTGTTGTGTCTGTTCAGTCACACCTCTCAGTGAGTTGACACCAATCTCTGAAATTTGGTTGATCTTTTAATTAACTTGTCACTTCTTTCCATCAACATGACTGATGAACAAATTGCCGCTTTGATCGCCCAGTCAAATGCAGCTTTAGCAGCAACATTGGCTGGTGTCCTTCACCAGTTCAGGGTCCCGCTTGCTCCAACAATTAAGCTGGCCAAATTTGTGGGCCACCCTATGACTGCTGGTGATCCAACTCTGGTTGAGTGGTTGGACCAGTTTGATGTGTATGTACGTCAGGCAGAGGTGAGTGATGTTGATAAGGCAGTGGTGCTTCTAGACCATTTAGGAGGGTGTGCGAGAGAGGAAGTGTTGTGCCACCCTGACGCGGTGCGAAATGATCATGGTGCTTTGGTTGCACTGCTGAAATTGCATTTCGCACCACACGAAACAGTGCATTCATTGAGTGCAGAATTCTATGCTCGAGTGCAGTTAGGAGATGAGACTCTGGCTGAATACAGCAGAGTGCTCATGGGACTGCGCAATCGCATGGAGAAAACAGCAGCCACTGATGCAGAGGGTCATGCACTGACCCTACTGCGAGACACTGCTCTGAAGTATCAGTTTATTGAGGGTGTTCAGGAGCAGTCTGTTCGTCGAGAGCTAAGGCGGATTGCTTTTCATTCTGCAGGCACGCCCTTTCACCACATGCGGAATGAGGCCCTCTATCTGCTGGATGAGGAACGGCATTGTGCCAAGCAAGGGGGAGATTTGTCTCCAGTTAATTCTAGACTTTTAGAGATAGCACAGGTGCAGCAAGAGTTGCAAAAGCAAGTGATGGAGCTGGCATCACAGCAGTGCCAGGGAGCTGGGCAAATGCAGGTGGTGATAGACCAGCTGCCCAGTCTGGCTGGCCAACCTCAGTTAGCAGCGCCGGCTAGGCCAGCCAGCTCGACCAGGCCCAACCCCCGAGACGGCTCATGTTTCTATTGTAGGAAACATGGTCATTTCGTCAGAGAATGTCCCAAGAAGAGGACTCCATCCGTGCCACTTAGTCGCAGGGGTAGCTCCTGTTTCCATGGTAAGCAGGAGGGCCACTTTGTCCGCGATTGCCCGCAGAAGAAGTGTGTAAGTGTGAGGAGCAGAGGGCCTGAGCAGAGCAGTGCTCAAGTGACATGTCTGGCTAGTGATCAGATAGATGGAGCTTTATCTAAGGGAGTGACAGAGAGGTTGGGTATAGCAGAAGGGAGGATTGTAGAGTTGGAAGGGAGGTTGTTGAAGGCAGAGACCTTGGAGGTACAGCTCCGCCAGCAGGTAGTGACCCTAAAGGCTGGCCAGGAGCAGATGAGGAGGCAGGGGGAGGAACTGCACAGGGAAGCAAGGGAGAAAAGGGGTTTTGCAGAGAGGCTGGAGAAAGCCAATGGTGAAATCTCAGCATTGAGAGGCAATGTGGAATCTGCCCGGGCTGATGTGATGGTGGCCAGCAGTAAGAATGCTCAACTGCTTAGCCAGTTGAAAGGCAATCAGGTTGCGTATGGAGCCCTGGTGGAGCAGCTCACAGAAATGCGTGAGGAGCTTGGTGAGCAGAAAAGCCAGTTCTGCAAACAGGTGGCAGAGCTGCAGAGCAATCTGTCCGCCGTCTGCAGCAAGAGGGATGCCACAGTTTGTCTCCGTGAGACCACTCAAGTGGATGCGGAGCTCTTCCAAAGCCAGGTGGAGAGGCTGGAATGTGAGAGGGGCGAGGCAGAGGTGAGCAGAAAACATCGGAATTGGCTGGCTGCATGGAGACAACCATATAATTTGTTTGGTAGAAATGCCAACGTTTATCGTTGGTGCAGGAAGTGGCACACCTCTGCATGTCTGTAGAACTTGCCAGGTCTGTAATCTGTATATATCTCCTAATCACAGTGTTAGAAGATAGTTGCCTGCATGAGCAGGACATGGCGTTCACCACTATCTTATCGTTTGTCATTTTGAGGTCTCTTGTTAGAAGATAGTTGCCTGCATGAGCAGGACATGGCGTTCGCCACTATCTTATCGTTTGTCATTTTGAGGTCTCTTGTTAGAAGATAGTTGCCTGCATGAGCAGGACATGGCGTTCGCCACTATCTTATCGTTTGTCATTTTGAAGTCTCTTGTTAGAAGATAGTTGCCTGCATGAGCAGGACATGGCGTTTGCCACTATCTTATCGTTTGTAATTTTGAAGACTCTAGTTAGAAGATAATTGCCTGCATGAGCGGGACATGGCGTTTACCTCTATCTTATCGTTTGTAATTTTGAAGACTCTAGTTAGAAGATAGTTGCCTGCATGAGCGGGACATGGCGTTTGCCACTATCTATTTGGTTGTCGTTGTGTTGTCTCTAGATAGAAGATAGTTGCCTGCATGAGCGGGACATGGCGTTTGCCACTATCGCATAATGTAAAAATTCACTGGTAGTTCCCTGCACTAGCGGGACATGGGTTTCCTCTACCTTCGACTGCAATGTGTTGCTTGTAAGGCATTCGTCCCAGGCTAAGGTAAATTGACACAATAATAGTTGTTGCAATGGTTGTCACCTTGCTGGCTGAGATATGGTCCAGGGGAAATTATACTTCTATTTGCAGGTAGTGTGAAAATGGTTATGATGTTTGCTCCATGTGGAGACAGGGGTCGCTCGCGTCATTTAGCATGTTTAATTTTGCTATGTTGTTCATTTTGGTTTAGACCTTATGTACTTTCTATTCAATGCTATGAAAGTGTAATGGGGTTTGCTCCAGGTGGAGACGGGGGTTGCCCGCACCAACCAGTGAGTGGAATCATGTGTACTACTGTGTTTGTATTCTTACTGTTAACAAGTGTTTGGTGGTGGTGTAATCCGTGGACTGATACAAACAAAACTGGGGCAGATGTCGTGGACAGGCCATGATAACGATTAATCGGTGACGCCACCTGGGGATTAATAGTTAGTATTAATTAAGCAGTCACAATAGGTGGCACTGCAGTAGGTTCAGCGGGATTTGGGAGTTGCGTGGGAGGAAGGCGCGGGACTCGAGACTTGCAAACAACGAAGTCGAGTAACCAACCGCATGTACGTTACGAGATGTGACGAATTATCTTGAAAGATTGTGAGTAACTGTTTTATTTTCACGTGTTGACACTCGCGTAGTCAGGATGATGTTGTGCAGCTAGCGATCAGTGACAATTTATAATAGGAACTTGTCAATAATTAGAATTTGTATCAGTTGCAAATTGGTTTTCCCTCGTGTCGTGGTGGTAAAATGAATGGTGTTTCCACCTGTATTCTAGGTTATTCATAGGAATAATATGTCGTCGTTTGTATGTATCCTGTGTTATACGCTAATAGCGTTAGAATAGCACTGTTATGGTGTCGATTATATACAGTGAAGATATTTCAGAAAGTAAGAAGTTTGCTGAATTGTCCTGTATGTAATAACCCAAATTTGTGTATGTACTATGATACTCGCTAGTGGGCGGCATTGAGCCGGCGAGTGAGTTCAGATGTAGTTACCCAGATGGTCGCTGGAGGTTAACCATTGATAGGCCTGATGACCCTTATTAGAATAGGGTAAAGGCCACTGTGTTAATTGTTAAATACTTTTATTCTACAGTGTGTGCTGCTCTAACTGATGCGCCAAGAAGTGTGTGCCTGACATTTCTGGCTGTGGGCAGGTACATATCATGATTCATTCTTGTATTCTTATATTATATTTCGAGTGTTGGTATGTATTTGTCTTAGTGCTACTGTTGTCATAAAGTTGTCAACAGAGAAAGGATGTCTTAAGTGGATTCTGTTGGTTGTGTTGCGCTGTTGGAGAGTATTTTAACTTACGGTTCATGTACTTAATTTTAATGTATATTGACTGTATTTACATCAGTTTTGAGATGTTTACTTTGATTGATGGTAAAGGTATCCCTGTGTTGTATTGTATATGTGTGTATATTTATATATGTGGTAACACCTGTGTTATTGTAACAGGGTCATGTCTTGTTCTTCATGTACAATAAAGATTGTTGACGGTTACCACCCGCTCCGCGTCCATCCTTGACATAAATATATATATATAATATATATATATATATATAATATATATATATATATATATATATATATATATATATATATATATATATATATATGTATATAATATATATATATATATATATAAAAGCCTAAAGGCAGCTTATGTCGACCAGTGCCTAGAGGACCGGCTTATGTAGACCAGACGTATTTTTTTATTTAATACATTTTCCAAAGATGTAAAATTGGAACATTGTTTCTAATACTAATGTTTAACACATAATGAAAGTTCATACAAATATTTCAATAAATACGGTATATGCAAAAATATCGGTCTACATAAAACCGCATATGCATAGATGCCGATTTATGTAGACCGGAGCAACGCCGGAAGCTGCATATATTTAGTTAGCCTTTTTTTGCGGTAGACGCCGAATCTAGCTATGTTGCGATACATGTTTATGCAGTAAATTTAACAATTTAGTGAATGTTGTAAAATTAATTGCCGAATACCAACGGCAACACCAACATTCGAGGGATCTGTCAGTCCGCAACAAAGACAAAATGCAAGTTTTACTAATTTACTCATAATAATAATAGTATTTTGCATCAGTATGAAGCATATCATACACTGAACACGAAACTCCAACCCTTCGTTTGATATATACCATAAATATAGATATATAAGAACTTTGACCCGGTACACATAACCCAGCACACAATATACTCAAAAATATGCACGGCGCTGGAGAAAACATGCTCAAAATCACTTAAGATGTTGCTCATTTAAAAATTGATTACGCACAGTACTTCACTGTCATATGAACTGTATTCACAAGCAATGGTACCGATCAATTCAATTGTGTTAGTTGTGAACTAACACGTCGAATGTTTATGTAGACCAGTTTTGGTCTACATAAAACAGCGGTCTACATAAGCCGGTCCTATATGCATAATCGGTCGACATAAGCTGGCTTTTCTAGTATATATATATATATATATATATATACATATACATATGCAGAGTTTGCATCCGACAAATAAGCAAACTCTGCATATGCATATATGTATATATATATATATATATATATATATATATATATATATATATATACATATGCATATGCAGAGTTTGCTTATTTGTCGGATGGCGTCTCCCATGCAAAATCCTGGCAACGCCATTGAAACGGTGTAACAACAATTATATACCGCACATGCGGTACATTCCTTTCAACTCTATAACTGTGATCTGTCCCCAAGTAAGTCACGCTTCACTTGACACGCCATGTTGTTCTTGAAAGCGCTATACACCTGCGATGGTGGACTATGATTATGAATATTCACCAAGTCCAGGCAGGTATCGGTTAGACACGTCACGGTTGGACGGCGGTACACGTCACGGCTGACTGGCGCGCTGCTTGATTGTTGGTGAACGATTATATATAAAGCCGCTGCGACGGAAAACAAGTCAGACGTCTCTCGACGGCGATAACTGCGCGGGTTCAACCTGTACGAAGTACGTACACTGTAAGCGATCGACCGTTATTCAGTCGACCATGGTGACAGGAGTGTGCCGGGACGTTGGGTCGAGGCCGCCATGGCGGTGTCCTCGACTGTCGTATCTGCTGGTGGTCGTCGCCGTGTTGACCGGCCTGCCGTCGACACGCGGGGACTGCGCCGCCGTCCACCCGAAGTGTTACTGTGATAATTTCAACTACGGAGGCGACAGGGATTACGGCTACAGCATTGTCTGCAAGAATATGGGCAACATCACACAGGTGCCTCAGTTCAAAGCTGTGAGCACGGTGTACGGCGCACTCGTGTTCAACGAAACGAAGCTCTTAACTGTGCAGAGACGCGCCTTCAATGGACTGAAAGTAAAGAAGATATTTCTTGGCGGAATCGGCATCAAGTCGGTTCAGTCGGAGGCATTCTACGGTGTCGGCGAGTTACTAGAAATAATCCTCATGGAAAACCAGATTGACACGATCGCAGCTGACGCGTTCCACGATCTCAAACAGCTAAAGACATTAGAACTGGGATTAAACCGCCTGACGATGGTGCTCGCCGCCTGGTGGACCCAGATGCCACTGTTGGAGGAGTTGGACCTCGGCTACAACTCCCTCGCGAATATCCCTGACGACGCCTTCGATGGCTTGAACCAGCTAAAGATACTGGATATGGATGACAACAGGCTTACGACAGTGTACGCCGCCTGGTGGAAAGAGATGCCTTCACTGGAGACACTGCAACTCCGTGACAACACGATCAGACTGCTCGCAGACGGCGCCTTCAATGGCCTAAAACAGCTAAAGAAACTGGATCTGTCTCGGATGCGGTTGGAGAAACTGAGCGCAGCCTGGTGGATAGAGATGCCTGCATTGGAGGACCTGGACATGAGCTATAACGATAACCTGACGCTCACTGACGGCGTCTTCAGTGGCTTGAACCAGCTAAAGAAACTGCATCTGGATGGCATCAGCCTGACATCAGTGAGCGCCACCTGGTGGAGCCAGATGCCATTATTGGAGGAGTTGCTCCTCAACCAAAACTCCCTCGGGAATATCCCTAACGGCGCCTTTAATGGCTTGAACAAACTAAAGATACTGAAACTGAGTAACAACGCCCTACAAACATTGAGCGCCGCCTGGTGGAGCGAGATGCCACTATTGGAGGAGTTGTACCTCTACCAGAACTCCCTCGCGAATATCCCTAACGGTGCCTTTAATGGCTTGAAACAGTTAAGGTTACTATATCTGAGGGACAACTGCCTAATGACATTGAGCGCCGCCTGGTGGAGCCAGATGCCATTATTGGAGCAGTTGTACCTCGGCCAAACATGCTTCTCGAATATCCCAGACGGCGCCTTTAATGGCTTGAACCAGCTAAAGACACTGGATCTGTTTGACAACCGCCTGGTGAATGTGAGCGGAGCCTTGTTTAGTCAAATGCCTGCACTGGAGAAGCTGTCCCTCAACTACAACCAAATCAGGACGATCGCAGAAGGCGCCTTTCATGGTTTGCACCAGCTAAAGACACTGGATCTGTCTGACAACAGCCTAGAGACTGTGAGCGGAGCCTTATTTGGTCAAATGCCTGCACTGGAGAAGCTGTCCCTCAACTACAACGTAATCACGACGATCGCAGAAGGCGCCTTTCATGGCTTGGACCAGCTAAAGACACTGTATCTGTCTGCCAACTTCCTAGTGAATGTGAGCGGAGCCTTATTTGGTCAAATGCCTGCACTGGAGAAGCTGTCCCTCAACCGCAACCATATCAGGACGATCGCAGAAGGCGCCTTTCATGGCTTGGACCAGCTAAAGACACTGCATTTGTCTGACAACTGGCTGCACAGAATAAGCGCCGTCTTGTTTCAGAACATGACACACCTTCAAGCATTGTCCATCGACACCAATCCGCTGGAATGCGACTGTAGTCAACTGGTATGGTTGAGGACGACGAGGACCATACTGCGCGACACTCCTCTCTGTGGCAGTCCGCCGTCAGTCAAAGACACGTCTGTCGTCGCCTACTACATGTCGAAGTGTGTTACTACCACAACCACCACAACCGAACCAGGTAATTCATGCATTGTTTTGATTTTCCAATCTATCATATATATATATATATATATATATATATATATATATATATATATATATATATATATATATATATATCCACACGTATGTTTGTATATACCACACTCAACCTCAAGTGTTTTATTTTGGCTACTTAAGACCTACCTTTGCAAAGTCACAGGCATCAATCAGTGCACCTGTATTAATGAGTAAATCATACAGAATATTTTCTATAGGAAATATCCAATAGAAAATAGCCTATGTCCTATAGTATAGTTTTCTAAAAGGGAAACAAAAGTCAACACTTTGGTGATATGGGCCTAATAGAGTTAACAAAAAATAACAACTTCCAACAGCTATCGTATTTTTAGTGTCAGCGGTTTACAAGAAACAAATTAGAACACATAGCCATCGAAATTCTATGGACTACGCCATTTTAGAAACAAAATGACTTAGGAGAGTTGACTTGATCGGTATGAACTATGCACAGGCCTACTATCTTTTACTTTCTGACCTAACCATGAAAACAACCACCAACAAAATTGAAATATCCTATAGGAAACAGCCTATGTCCTACTGTTTTCTAAAAGGGAAACAAAAGTCAATGCTTTGGTGATATGGGCCTAATGGAGTTAACAAAAAGTAACAACTTCCAACAACCATCGTATTTTTAATGTCAGCGGTTTACAAGAAATAAATTAGAACTCATAGCCATCGAACGTTTATGGACTACGCCATTTTAGAAACAGAATGGCGTAGCAGAGTCGACTTGGTCGGCTTGAACTGTGCAAAGGCCTACTATGTTTAACTTTCTGACCTTACCATAAAAACAACCACCAACAGCCGCCAAACGTCTCCTCGCATATCTTACATACACATGGATACACTATGTTACAAACAATCACTGGCATTCATCTAACGAAGAAAATTCACAAAACAAACGCACATACATCGACAGCAACCTTTTCGCGTGAAATATGAGTTAGCTTTATACAAAATACCGTTAAACGGCGCGTTTGTGCACGCGAATATTTATAAACTTCACTTACTGTATTCGCACGCGTAACAGTTTAATTAATTATGAATAATATAATAATTATTATCATCACTATGGTCTGCAGGAAATGATAGGTGTTATTATAATATAAGAATCATAATATTGTAGTTCATATAGCGCCACATCCATAATTGTTTGTGGCGCTTCACAATCCACTGCTATTAAAAACTTATGCGGTAAATAGTACACATTTAATATCACCAAAAAAACGATAGCATGGTATCCTTTGCGATGGTTTAATTATTCAAATGGGTCGTATGTTTATTTCGTGACCTATCGTCCGTGATTTTGTGAAAATATACGCCGAAAATGACGTGGCACGTGTAATCACTGTAAACAAAGCGAAATGCTCTCTCCTGTATTTTATCAAGTTTGTTGGTGCTAGATTGTATACAAAAATACCAGATTAATGGGCAGTCGTTTAAGCTAGATGTTATGAAGGATTTGAAAATTGGAAGTTTCCATTGTCGAGTAAGGAGATGGCCGAGACGTTTTAAGACCGCTAACTCTAGCTGCATTTTTATTTACAAATGTTAGTAATATGTTTGTTAAATGTTAGCGAATGATCAATCTCATTGCCGAGAAGGACAACGGAGTTTTCTCAGTGGATAGTAATGTTTTCAAAAATAAAATCTGCGATTTAAATTCACCAACGTTTCTGCGATTCGCCAAGTCGAATTGTGATTTAGCAATAAACAGCTATATTAATCCATTGTGTTATTTTATAATGGATTCGAAAAGTGAAATTACAGAAACTGTCTTTTCTGTATAAAATGGTTTGTAATGTTTACACTGTGTGACACACGCTGTTGTTGCAGAAACATTAACCGGCAGTGGTGCGAACGTTGCCAAGGGACACGTTGGTACGTGAACGCAAACGGTGTACAGCTTTGTTATTCGGCGATATTGTAGTAAGGGTCCGTTGTTACATAGCGCAATACAGGAGAAGGGCGGGTAAAGTGGGCCCCTTAGGCGCCGAGCGACCTTCATTTGACATTTGTGTACAAAACAGGTTAATTGTTGCTACACTACCTAGCTATGTATTTTGCCTAAGTATATGCACAGTCTAGTTACTCTATCTTAATAAATATAATACGCCAGGTGTCTTTTAAAAAGATACACTTTCTATTATTTTGCAAAACGTGGAGGCCAAAGTGAGCCCTAACAACAATGTGCGACGCCATTTAATCGTTGGCGCAAATCTTGCACATATAGACCCGCCACGCCCATACCCGACACACGCACGGTGTGTCCACTGGCCACACTCCCCGCACTGCACCCAGCCTTCGCCTTTTCTGCTGTTGGAATAAATACAATCCCGACCAATACAGACAGAGTCACAGTCTTCCTTTTGTGTCTTCTTTTTCTTTCACGTTTTCTCAGCTTTTTATTTCCTCTCTTCTTTGAATCGGTTGGTTGAAAGACACATTACCAGTCTTGCCATAGCCTCGACTTCTTTCTTGTATTGGATGTATGTAACGATGCAGGTGTTCCCTCTCTGTGTAGCTATTAAAACTGTAGCCCCACTTTGGCCTGTGCCATAAATTATCGGTCGGATGCCATTTTGAGATTAATGCATTTATACACGCTGAAAGATTCCAGCCACGCTGCAATTAATGCAGGAAGACTATTCGTACAGAAGCGAATTCTGTAATAGGTTCCCATGCAAATACCTGTCTAATCGTACGCACACGTTTTATATATAATCTACATTATGTTTTGTTTTTCATTTTAGGTCGCATGTACTACTTTCTGATGATCGTGTTGGGCACATTCAGTATTGCAGTGATGTCTGGTATCTTGATATAAGTCATCAGGTGACATATAATTTGTATTTTTATAGTACATATACTCCTTTTATATACTCCATACATATTAAATGGCAGACTAGTGGCGCACTTATTCAATTATTCACGAATCACTCATTGGTGTGGTTTTAACAGTTGAATGAAATCTTAATAAAACGTATGCCTCAATACGGGAACAAGGGAATATTCTTCAAAATCGTTGTATTAAGCGATTTCAGTCTTTCTGATTGCTCAAAACGCGGGTCACTTAACTCCGAGGCAGTCTTATGCAAATCGAGGCTTCAGGCATTACGCATTGCGCTCCCGTTGTAATGGTATATAAAGCCAAACAACATGATGTGATTTTGTCGATTTTGACAAGATCCGGTGACATCAAAACAATACTCAATATTCATATTTTCTTAGTTGAGCACCATTTGTTGTATACACTGTAGGTGGTATTAAATTGGCATGCGTTTTCGCGAAACACGAATGGGATTCAGGAAGGACCTTTAACGTAAGACAATACAATTATAGTGATAAAATAACACACTGCGAAAATATTCAGGGATGTAGCCGGACGAATACGGAGATATATCTAGGTGTTCCACGTATGTGTGTACTTTCAGGAAGCGGTGTACCAAATGTCGGACGACTGTTGGTGACGCCAAATGTCGGACGACTGTTGGTGACGTCAAATGTCGGACGACTGTTGGTGACGTCAAATGTCGGACGACTGTTGGTGACGTCAAATGTCGGACGACTGTTGGTGACGTCAAATGTCGGACGACTGTTGGTGACGTCAAATGTCGGACGACTGTTGATGACGCCAAATGTCGGACGACTGTTGATGACGTCAAATGTCGGACGACTGTTGGTGACGCCAAATGTCGGACGACTGTTGATGACGTCAAATGTCGGACGACTGTTGGTGGCGTCAAATGTCGGACGACTGTTGGTGACGCCAAATGTCGGACGACTGTTGATGACGTCAAATGTCGGACGACTGTTGATGACGCCAAAAGTCGGACGACTGTTGGTGACGCCAAATGTCGGACGACTGTTGGTGACGACAAAGGACGGACGACTGTTGGTGACGCCAAATGTCGGACGCCTGTTGGTGACGACAACAGTCGGAAGACTGTTGATGACTCCAAATGTCGGACGACTGTTGGTGACGTCGATGCGGACACTCATACACGGCGGGAAGAAATCGACTTGACATCACCCGCCTACGGCACCATGGCTGCCGCCCGGATGTGAGGGCGATACATACACTCATGTACGGGCAGGGGAGACCAACTTGACGCCGGCTGTGTACGACAACATCGCTTCCCAGGCTCCAACTTACGAGGCAATACGGGAGCCGTAGTGTCTAGGTCGGGCAAAGAGAACAGTCGACTTTTCCTGCCTGTGAGTTAAATGTACACTTGCCAGTAGTGCAAAACTCCGGCAAAGCAGATTATTAATGTTGAACAATGCGGATGTCAGTTGCCTAGAAATGCGTGTCAACCCGCTGTCTTAGGGACGTCATGAGTCTTATGTCCTCGATTGCTGGTGGGGTCAATCCGTTACCGACACTTCTAGCAAAATAGATACAGTTGTGTGACAAATTGGTGAAATACTCACCACAGTCTCAGAGGACATTGTCAGACGGCTGGGCGGGCGGAGCGGCGGGCGAGTGGGCGGACATTCAAATGGACGTAGCAAAGATTGTAATGTAACAATCGGCACCTCAATACTAGTGACACTAGGCATGTTTAGTTATTGAGCACATACGCACGCGGATCATTTACATGTGGGTAGGGCATGGTTCATGCAGACGTTGTTAATGTAGAGCTGTTGTATGCATTGTGTTGTTCTGACAGTATCGTCGTTTAATTGTCATACTGCAGTGCAGTCGGGGTTCTGGTGCGAGTTGACCGTCACAACGTTGTAGTTTGCTCGACACCCTGAGATGACGACGACGGCTACACTTGGCCAGTTTCGTCTGTAACGTTTTGAGCGGTCCTGACGTTATTGCTCCTTCACTCAATTTTTTTCGTTTAAAACAAGTGCAACTTTCATTGCAACTGATTCTAACGACTAATCTATCTGTACTCTATGTTTAATTCTTTATATGTATCCATTTATTTTACAATAATCATACTGATGTGACTAATGAAATAGGGGTTGTATGACTTGTAGCAAGTTCGCATGGTTCTAAACTATAATGCATGTTGAATGTTGTTTGAATATATCATATTGAATTGAATTCATAGGCCTGTGGAACTGATGGCTATCGATGTAATTGGATGTTTTCTTGAAACGACTACGGCGCAATGTTGTTTGGCACAGTGGCACACAAAAGGGTTGCCATATCACGTCACACCACGACGTGGGCGGAACTGTTATTTTTCTGGCGGGGGTTGGTGTGGCTGAGCCGTACGCGTGTGGGATGTGAGTGTACCTATTCTCAGTAGCGGATTGGTGGTGCTGAACAACAATCTTCTCTTCTCCTGAAAATTTAGCTTAACTGAATAATATTTATTTATTTATTTATTTATTAACTAGTTTACACCACAATTATTGTGAAATAGATAATCAATTATTTTAATTTTGTCTTTATTTATTTATTTATTATATATATATATATTTTTTTTTCATTTTAAAGATAAAATTATATACAATGTATATCTTATATCTATAATATTATCTTATATTTATTTGCCATATTTCATTTAATTTTATATATAGGCACTTAATGAGTCAACGCCAGACTACATTCCAATTCATCATGTAATGCACGTTGAATATGGCAATAAAGCTTTATTATTATTATTATTTTGAACTGGAGTGCAGAATACTTTGCGTATACTTCGGCGATGCCGCGTTGTAATGATGCCACGTGCGCAGTACTATGATGTTGGACTTTGTGAAAATTAATAATCGTGTAATTCAAAGTGATTTGATTGGAAATATAAAAGTCATTGCTAAGTACAGCTATTCCTTCGTCTACGTATTACATCGAACGACACATGCACTTAATGATCGACGAAAATTACTTTAAATGGTTGACAGATATTGATGTGGTGGTCCCAGTTTCGACTCAGTCCAGGATTCGACTAAACGCATATCACGCATGCGCGCGCATGCGCAGTGACCGCTTTGAGCTGTTTTTGACGCGTTGTGACGTAGTGGCAACGGCATACGTTATGCCCGGGCCGAGATTCGACTGGTTATGACGCAAGCTTGTTGCAACGACCCTTCCCAAAGGGCAGAGGCTATTCACACAGATGCTCAGCGCATACTACACAAAACAGAACAATCTTTCACAGTATATCAGTGTGCTATATCTGTAATTCCATGATTGTTGTTCATAAAAAATATTTAAAACATTCTTTTGAGTGATGTACTTATACGAATATAAAACAGTAAACATGCAGATGTTGTAATATATGCTTGCTCTCTAAAACCGTGTAACGGGCCGAGATTCGACTAAACGGACATAGCGCATGCGCAATGTACGTCAGAGCCCGTCATGATCCGAGTTTGCGTTGGTGACAACCCAGCCAGCAGTCACTCCGTTTAATTATATCTATATTGTAATTGTTCCACGAGAAGTGTGTACATTTTCTTTAACAATGGAGGACGAATATACTGAGTATATGACTTGCTTAAAAGAATTTCTACTTCACGGAACGCATCGCCGTGGAATCGGCAGACGTCTAAGTCTAAGAGACGCGGTCGGCAAGGCGTCGAGGGCTCAAAACTATGTCTATGTCAGACTATGAGGTAGACGGTAAGTAAAATACATGTTTCAGTCATATTAGCCTAATTTTGCCAGCATAGCCTAAGTAGTAATTCAGTAGATAATGGAGTACAACTAAATTAGTTTTTATGTTGTCCCATTAAATGTAATTGAACTTGGAATTAAAAATTACGTGCAATGACACTTCCAAGTTCCCGAAGCGGCGAAGGGCAGAGGCTATTTACATAGATGCTGAGCACATACTGGTAGAACTAATATTCGCTATACCTTGGCTAAACCACTTTATTGCTACTACAAAAAAACAGAACCATCTTTCACAGTGTATCAGTGTGCTAAATCTTAAAGGTTCCCAATCATTTCGTTTTGCCCATCGCCAATCCTTTTCTTTTATGTCCTGATGTGTAATGTTTCAATAGTTTAACTAGTATGCACAGTCAGTTTAATTTTAAAATGCGTACTTGTCTTTTTTTATTCGGCAAAAAAGAATCGTCGTTACACCGGGTATAACTGGTGAAACCATTAGCCGGTGAAGACGTCCTGCCATTTTTGGGTCACGTGTTTTGAACGAGATCGGCATCCTACGGCACAATAAACAAACCGCATGTGCTTTTGCGTGTTGTGACGAACGTTCCGAAGTGTTTCTTCTGTGAAGGTATGTATTACGTGCTTTATCGCAGTTAGCAACCAGGGCGAGTAGTCGTGGGCTAATTCAACAAGAACTGCAACTTGCGAACTTCATTATAGGCCTACTCGGCGCGGATTCTCTGACTTGTTAGATTATTTTTAAAGTTTGACAGTCGGCATCGCTTAGCGGCTAAGGCTTAGGCTTAGCATTAGGCCTTAGTCTCCGCCAGATAGCTGACATACACTCATACAGCATGTATTTATACTTTTATATGTATTGAATTTGATTACGCAGGATCTTGTTCATAAGCTGTGTCATTGCGAAAGTACATATCTAGAGAGTGTAGATGACGTTAGGGACGAAATGATAAATCATTGGCTTCGGAACATTGGCAGTACTAGTAGCTAGGCTCCGGTTGATCGTGGGGAGCATCCGTTATCTCGTGCAACAAAACGTCAAACGAATAATTATGTTGGTTATCACAATTATTTAAACAGTGTTTTGTGACTCACATTTTATTATGATTGCTGGATGTTGTTGATTTGTATTATATTTTATGCAACATAATTTAGATTTTTATGACAACCATGATGGTGATGAATTTATTCAATATAAAAAATGTGTAAACATGAACATAAAATGCTTGTATAGCTACTAGCAAGTGTACACCATATGCAAGTATTACACATAACATTCTTGCACTTGTTTCCATTTTGGTCAGTGATGCCTGGCTGTAGTCTATGTAATACCTGATACCTTTCAATTCACATATGCCAGCTGTTCTAATCTTTATCTTTTCATCACAGCAATATATGAATGCATAATACAACTCGAATTATGATATATTAGTACGGGCTACACTACAATGCAAGTGAGACGAGGCAGAGGAGGGACTAAGATTAATGCAATCACTTGTGTCGGGCAAATGCATGGAGGATACGTAGTTTGCAAGAGGCCAACGTCTGATCACACCAAGTGAATTAAACATTTTAACAATCAACAATGTATAAATTTTCAAAATATTTTAATATGCCCATTTCAATACACATTTGCTTTCATTAATATTTTCGTAATATCTTGGAAATGGAAAACTAGGATAACCTTTGCAGTTGTGTAATGCATGTTATACTAAGTGAGTCCAGTCCAGTGTCCACACAGACTTTGGCCAACACCTTTAAAAAAAACTATTCGGCATATAACGATAACTCAGAAATAAATTTATAAAATCAATTATTATTCATTCTGAAGAAGGTAGACATGTTTGAATATTTGGTGAAGGAAATATACTGTTGGCATCACACCACCTTATTTTGTCACTTCCAACATTCACTTTGACATGGATACAACCTCCAGCTGAGCCATTAAATGTCAAATATAACATATGTAGTAGTTATTACATGACATACCCTGAGTCCCTGACACAAAATTGTATATTGAAAATAAAACAGAAAATATGAATGCGCTATGTTTGGGAGTATTCAAATAATTCTATAATAATATCCAAAATAAGGCATCCTTACAATTAAATATAGCAGGGTAATTTTACTTTCATGTAATGACAATACACACCTAATAAATTACAACCCTGCTTAGATATTAACCTGTACGTGCTGCTGTAGACGAACATTTCTTGCTGCCTTTTTTGTGGAATGCTTTAGGTCATACATAAGATATATTATGTTATACAGCTGTAGATGTATTGATTATGGCAATGAACACTCCATAATGACAACTCTAATACCTTGATGCCAGTTTTTGTTTACTGAGTTTGAATATTATGATTTTCTTTTCAGGTCAACACTCAACAGGAAACTGAACAGCACCACTAGGTCAACAAGTTAATAAGCTATATACCGTCCAAGATTCCACAACCATGGGCTGTGCAAGACGCTGCAGATCAAATGTCATGTGAATATCAACCGAGTGATCTCAGTTGTGTGTTGCATCCGTGACAGACTCCCCCGTACCGATGGTGTGTGCAGTGTGCACTGACTTCCAGGCCAGTCAGTTATCCAAACTGACTAGAGACCAATATAGAATGCAGGTTGCTTGACATGCGAATATGGTGATATCAGGGGGTGCCATGGTCTGGCAAATATGGCATGAGCCTTCGGTCAACCTCTCTCAACACTATAAGATAGGTTCGGCATTCTTTGGTGAAGTTCATCGGCTTGGATATCGATGGCATTACTGTGCGAGTTCACTCTCTTTAATGGTACTGCATGCCAGGTACCTGACATTTTCTGTGCATCCACATCTACCTGTACAAGAAACAACGTGACAATTAACATGGCTCTGACATTTATGATATCTTATGTGATGATACATTTAGCAAAAGTCAATTATACAATTGTTTGGTATTTGGTATTCATATCGTAAACTCTACATGCCAGATATGTTACACCTTACTAAGACGTGTTATATACCTAAGCTCACAATTTAGATGCATATTAACATATATAATGCTTTACTGGTCAAGCGGTTTAATTTTTTATACATTATAACCGTGCATAGCTGTGTGTGTGACAACAATTGTAATAATTGTTTTACCAGCAGAACTTATTAGTATAAAGAATTTGTGTTACTCAATGACAGAAGTACCGCACACTTGAAACTCGTTTTATTTTCAGGTCATAGGGAAGCCTACACCTGACTTTGCATAGGCTAGTGATGAATAATTTTGAATATGTTGTAAGTTTGTAATTATGAATTAAATGTTTCTTCACCATAATCACATAGTTGGCATATTTTTCTCTGGTTATTCATGAGATGACCACAAACACAGCAACATTGTATGAATGCAGTGACATAGGTGGGCATTAATTAGTGCTTTCTGTAAAGATAGAGTTATGTATTCCACTTTACTCAGCCTACCCAATCAGAATGCAGTTGATACCAATTATAGTGTATGATGTAATGGGTATTTCAATGAATAATTTCCGTAATATTAATTTCTATGTTTGTAACAAAAATATGGCAACATATAATTAACCAACATACACCACACCTACATCATTATAAACTTAATTAATCAAAACAAACATAACATCTTTCTTGCCATTATACAAAATGAATAGTTTATAAGAAACATCTTTAAAATGAAGTTACTTGTGTCATGATGAGATTTTATGAATATCAAATACCAATGATTACCTCCATTCTGGTAGTGCCGTCTTCCGCTCTTGTCATATCAGTGTCATGTCTTCATCGTCTGTATTCATCAGTCACAATTTCTTCAATGTCATGCACAAGTTCACATGTAGTAACAGGCTGAAGAGTGGCAACGTCTTTGCGGCATCTGAAATAAAACAGCCAAACCAGTGAGCATTACTGTAAACACCTCAAAATGGACTTTAATCATCAACACTGGCCCAAGAGGTCCTCAGGTCCTTTGGACTATACAGCCCTGAATAGTGAATTTGTAATATTGAATGAAATTTATTTTTGTTAATCTGAGTTTTTCACCACAAAACACAGCAAATTGTGTTTGCTAAATTGCACAGCACCATAACAGGTCATTAGTGGTTTTAAGTAAAATAATATTAGAATAAAATCAGTTCATTTTAATGCCATGAAGACTAAGTGAGCTGAAAACCTATTTAGTGTTCCTCACAACTGCACTGTAGGCATACTACTGAAATTTCATCATGATGAAATGTACCAGTCTGTGAGACTAACAGTTTTTCTTTAATATTGGTCATAAACAAAGGTTGCTAGTATTAGCGCAGTGGTTCAGGGGTAGAGCATCGGACTGTCAAATAAGAGGACCCGGGTTCAAATCCTGTGCTGCCATGTGAAACCTTGGGCAAGTTTTTTCACACTACATTGCTCCAGTTAACTCAGCTGTATGAATGAGTACCTGGCTATAAACAGTGATGAATATTTGTGTACAAGCAGTCTTCGCAAAATTGCCACGTGGCTGAATGCTTCCCAGAGAAGCCGAAATGGTCTTCGATTGAACAGGTCTGCCAGGGAGTAAAGTGTAAAAAGCACTTTGAGCAATCCTAAAGATTGGATACTGCGCTATATAAGAACTTACCTTTACCTTTAAACCATGACAAAAGTTACAAGTTTGTGTCATAGTTTTGCATAAAAAAAATTACTTAATGTAACACATACATACATCATAATATTTACCGGCGAATCTCTTCTAGTGTATCATCTCCAAATTGATAGGTTTTATCAGCTGGATCAACTGCTTCTAATCACATTGGGTCGTCATCATAGGGGATTCTGCAACAATATAAATTGTATAATTTATATTATGCAAAAGTATTGAAGAATACATGTTTGGAAAATCAGCTGGAAAAGTGAACTGCAAATGAAATACAAAATAAAATTGAAAGTTTGACAAAAGCTGTGTTAAGTGTACACAAATAAGAATGGCCAGAATGGTTAAAAATCAATCAAACATGTTTTTACCATAGCTGGTCACGAAGAAATTCCATTCGCAATCCAGTCCAAAGTCATCACTGTAGTGACGAATATTAGCAAATTCTTGAAAAAAAATTACTGGGCTGCGGACCCATCACTGGATAAAAGCAGTATACATGGACATGTAAGTACTGTGACATAAATTGAAAAAATCTACCCATGGTAGAACTGTCACTAAATTACAATTGATACAACTTATATTTGTATGAGAATTTTTTATAAATTTACTTGATATTTGTGTTATGTTTGCTTTATGCCTCGTAAACAGATCTATACCAGTTTTAATATGTACAGATTCATAAATGCGACAAACAGACATGCAAAACTCCCTGAAAATGTATACCGATATGCATAGATATCTAATATTTATAAACATTACTAACAACATGTATGTTTAACTCAAAATCAGTGCTTGAAAACACGCTCGTAAGTGATATATTGATAAGTTTTGGGTACCAATGGGTCCTCATTCTTCTTTCAAGAGACGGAAGCAATTTTGGAAGCATATTGAGAGTTACTTGTTTTTTATGTGTTTGGTTTGGTTTATGCCCGGTAAACGTTTCATAACAATATCTTCTAATCCACACTGACCGGTCGGAAGTTAATTTGCTAATTTTTTAAGAAATATAAAATATAGCATGTTGGGTATGTGTACATTCGTAATTAAGACAGTCAGGCATGTCATGTTGCTCTGATAATTCACAATGTTATGCATAGATATCAAACTGACACAACAGTTCATTGAACCATCCATATTTAGCTTACAATCAATGTCTGAAAACCATCTCGTATATCATGAGCAATTTATTTAAAAAATTGGGGCACCCAGACGTATGCCATTTTTGTTGTGAAGGAACTCGGAAGGATATTGAGACTTACTAGTTATTTGAGCTATAGGAATGAGCTTACACCTAGAAAAGGCTTTGTGACAATACAAGCTATGCCTCATTGAAATGTTTGGGTTGGAAGTTGGTCATATTTTAAGAAATATAATAACATACCATTTTTAAATATCTATAGATTCATAATTAAGGTAACCAGATCTGCCATATTCCTCCGATTTGCACATTTATATACCAAATATGTACAATTTATGTCTAACGTATTCGTGTATTCTGCTCACAATCAGGGTCTGAAAACTCTATCGTGAGTGATATTTTGAATAAATCATGATTTGTATCAACTTGCTGTACATTAACCGTACACTGTATTTATATTCCAATTGTATTTATGTAATCTCTATATTATATAGATCATCTCAACACAATTTCACTGACACAGGCTCAAGATTGCAAAATATATTGACTAGTGAAATGTGAATAAAAAAAAATATTTTTAACAAGCTGTCAAATGTCAAAGTGCCATAATTTGAAACCTATTTAAGCTAGAACGTTCAAATTTTTGATTCTTGCTAATCTTACCAAATGCAAAGCGGCAAAGCTTTCATCGTACTGTATTAATTTATTTTCTGAACCATTCAAAAATAATCTAAGACTAAGACTAAATCTAAGACTTAGTCTAAGTCTTAGACGTCGATGACAGCAACCCATTTATGGAATTTTATTTGCGTTCACTCGGAATGACCCTAAATGGCCTAATACCGTCGACTAATTTAATAGCAAAACAATTTTGTCAGCTGGCACACGCAGTATTAAAACAATGTGAAAATGGTTGAAGCCGAGTAATAACAGAGTACTAACCTGTCAATAAGACACTTGGGCCTTGGCGAACGCTGCAACAGTTTTGATGCCGGTCATTATACTTCTGTCTGAATCCATAAACTCTTCGCCTAGGCTATGTAAACTTTTGCGGGCGGTCGATTTCGTTTCTGTTCTGCTTGTGCCCTTTTCTTTGCCGAGTCGGTGGCATATTTCCGTTGGCGACCACGCATTTACATTTCATATAAAAACGAGTTAAAATGCAAAAGCAAGTCGGATACGAAACACGCGTGTACAACGAACGTAAATAGAGGGATGTTATACTGCCTGGATGGGGGTCAGGCCGTTCTCGCGACATCATGTAATCACGCGCTATCACGTGAATAAGGCGAAGATAGTCTACCACATAAAACCAGTACGGTAGAAATCTTCAATATGAAAAAGACTATATATTAGGATGCGCCTCTAAAATAATGTTTACGTTTTAACAAAAAATGAATTAAAACATGTGGAAAACCGAACCAGTATGTCACAAGGGATACTTGGTAGGTTTGCTTTTTCGTGAAATTAGTCTGAAACGCGAGGAGCAAAAACAATCGAACTGATAATGGAGTTTTAAATTCCATGATTGTTGTTAAACAAAATCGTTGCAGTGATGTACTTACAGTAATATAAACCAGTATAAATGCAGATGTTGCAAAATATGCTTGCTCTCTAAAATCGTGTAGCTTGTCTACACTGTGTGACCAGGAAACATGTAATGTATTTATATACCTACCTTGGTGACAGTTTTATTGTCGAAACACATAGTTTCCAGTTTACTACTTTAAACTTATTTGCATAACTTAGTCATACTCATAACGTCAGTGAATGAATGTGACAGCTGACAGGGACTATTACATTTTGTTCATCACAAGGTTGCAGTACACAGTGGTTATGTGAGATGCTGTTATATATGTCTCTGTTGCTTTGAAAGTTTGATGCGCCTTGAGCAAGACACGTTAAGGCTTATACTGGTGAGTGTCACACATTATTACCCCAAAATTGTGTTCTTGCTATCATCGTACTATGATATGTCGTACAAAGGAATTGGGTATCACTGGATAGTGTCAACATTCTCACAACTAGTGTTAGTTAATATTTAGTATTATGACAAGTTTTATTGTCACTCTCAGCTCACGGATATAGGTATGACTTTATATGTAACCATTAATTAATTGTAGTTTGTTAAGTATTCACGATGTACCATGTCAGCATAATATTACATTGACATTGTATAAGTTGGTAACTTAGGGTTAACAAACTGTGACAAAGTATGAATTGGATGTATTCACTATCTAGTGCATGCCCCACTGGGGCCAGACAAAATAATATTAATGATCACCTGACCTGCTGGGTTTCACTAGGGTTAATAGAAAACACATATGTCCAATATAGGGTAGTAATAGAGATGCACAGCCATGTTAATGACATAGATATACAGTGCCAAGAGGGGAGGCACCAATTAAAACAAGTCCAATCAAGATTAAATACTACAATCCACTTTATATCCTCAAATTACGGCCCACTGAGCTAGTCACATCTACATAGATGTCCAGCCAGTTATAACACAATACTTTTTAGTGTGATTACACACAGACAGAAACCCAGCATGCTCAGCTCCTGCTGACCAACTCCCTCAACTTTATTTTCACACTTTCATCTAAGCTAGCCTGACTACACATTCAAATTAACCAATAATTCCTGCCAAGCATACACAAAGACATCAACTAGGCTATTGGTAATGATTAATATGTGGTTTGGGGTCTTCATATTTCCACCAAACATACTTAAAGACAAAGACACTGACTAGGGTACTGCTAATTATTGACATGTGGTTTCTGGTTTCTCTACCACTACTTAACTCATCACTTGTCTAAACACCTACTCACTAATTAATTCCTAACCTAATAATTTATAATAAGCCCTACCTACCATACCAATACAGCATAGCTAAAATATGTTTATAATTGCTAGCTGTCTTATTTTTGTTGCTGTAGTTCGTATTATCCCTAACATTGCTAGTTTATGTAGAAGGCGCAAACAAAGAGTGTAGTCAGTACATTGTATAACAGACAATTGCATTTCATCATATTGTTTGATGTTGACTTTACATAATATCATTTGCAGATTAGTACGCTTAGGAGGCTTAATGATGTGGGTTCTTGTATTAAATTTTGTTATGTCTGTTTCTCTAGGTAAGGGTGGACAAGGCAAAGCATCAACAGGTTGAACACCGCAAAGGCAGGCTGACCTTGAGCAGATGGACAACAATAACTTGTTCTCGGTTAACCACGAATACTAGTAGTACTAACAAGTACTTGCCCCCCCCCCCACCAACCCTGTTCAAAACCAGACACTGCATTAGTAAATACTTTATTAAATATAATGTCATGAACAGATTAATAATTTTGTCTTCTTTGCATGGATGTATGTTTCACCTATTAAAAACAGAAAACTGTTATTGGTAATTATGTTGTGAAATCGTGACAAAATTAGTGTGTTTATTGGCTTTAATAATAAAGGAATGAAAATGCTATGTTGTGAATGTTCTTATTTTAACAACTTGTTGTTTCATTGTCTGTTGGACTTCCTTATGAGAACATATGTAGTTGTTAACTTGTTTCTTCATTAGATAGATCTTCTACCTGTTGTAAGTCACCAGTACTGTTCACCAGCCTGGTCATTGCGGATCCAAGAGAGAAGCTGACATGCATTCACCAAATATTGTAGTTTTATAAAGATAATTAACTTGTCATGTGGATTTATAAATTGATTTTATAAATTTGCTTTGTAATTAAGGGTAAATACTAATGTTTCGGTTTCAGTAGTTGGTTCAATTCCAACTGGTTTGTGCACAAATACCCCTGGTATGGGCTTATTGACCGAAACATAGTATTTACCCTTGTAATTATGCTGAGTATATACATGAGTATAAATAAAATGAAATACAAATTTAGGTCAAGTATCATTGAAGATATAGGTCACTGAACTTTGACCCAAATCGCATACTGACCACTACAGTAATGCCTGTAACTCTGCTATCAATCAAGCTAGAGGAAAGCTAATACACATGTGCATATAATTTTCATAAAATTAAAACAATAGTATAAATAAAAATGTTGTAATTTTAGAAATTTGACTTTTGACTTCAGATACCCAAAAATGTATCCTCTGATTTATTTTTATTTTTTACACAATATCCGATACTATTGCAGAAGAGTCCCTGAAAATATTAGAGTGGTGCAGTGGGCAAATAATAAGTTTCAGAGATACATTAAATTAAGTACACCCATGGATGATAAATTGCACCAGGATAGCACTGTATAACTGTATAAAAAAATATTTGCAAAATCAGAGGATACATGTTCTGAGTATCTGAGGTCAAAGGTCAAATTTCAAAATTTACAACATTCTTATTTACACTAATGTTTTAATTTTATTATGTGTGCATGTTTATAGGCTTTCCAATGATATATTGATTGTTTCTCTGGCTTTATTAATAGCCGAGTTACAGGCATTAATGTAGCAGTCATTATGCGATTTGGGTCAATGTTCAGTCACCTAGACTTTTATTTAATTTTTAATTTTCATATTCTCGCATAAGCCAACAACTGTACTAAATTTCCTCAAAATTGGAGACGGGTGATGATTTGAGTGATTGATTTCACATGGAATGTTAAATTCCCGGCTTCATAACCACCATAGCTCCCTGGCGTATACATATATCTGTTGACAAATTATATGCGTCTTATCGATTTTGATATTGACCAACTATTTTGCATGGATGTGCCTCTCAGCATGATTTCTAAGGATTTAGGCACAATAGAAGTTATATACTATTTACTATTATTAATATAAGCATTTAATGGGATACACAAAAGAGGGTTTTCGTCCTGTATGGTGGAATATGTTATACTAACAGATTACAAATACCTCTTGTGCATGGTACACCATGGCAGCATCTATATATGTTATATCATTAAGAAGCATGCATGGGCATTGATCGGTGTGGGATGAGGGTGACGTGTCCCCCCATTTTTTAGCTTGAGTGGGACTGCATAGGAAATGTCCCCTTCACCTCTTCAATCCAGAAAAAAATGTCTCCCTCTCACCTATCTCATAAGCCCCTACATAAGTCTAGTAGCTAAAAATAATAAACTGATGATATGAAATTCCCACTACCCAGAGGAAAACCGACTAGATAAATTGCTTGGTTGAACAGATAACCCAACTTGATATTACTTCAGCATATTAATAGGCAGCCTGCTGGATACTTGAATTTCGAGTCTATTATCTGTGCTTTAATTAAGGATTTGACCAAACAATCATAACGTTGTGTTGATCATAAACTTTTTTTACAGTCACAATACTCAAATACACGTAACCTACATTACAATTTTAAATAGCGTACTTTTACACCTTTGTTTAATTTATAATTAGTAATAGACCAATAAGAAATGATTATATATACTAAAAACAATGTTATAATTATGCATGTCAGATTATTATATATATGTATATATATATATATATATACAAAATAATCTGTATGTAAGTATTTATAAATACATACATATAAATGTATATACATATATCAATTGGTCCCCATATGTAACTATGTTATATACACATATATAAATTAAATATATATATGTAAACATAGACATAAATGTATATATAACATGTGTGGACCAATTATATATATGTATATACATTTATGTATTTACATATATATTTAATTTATTTATATATATGTGTGTGTTTAATGACTTTGAAGGAAATTATCATATATATTCTTTGGTGTTTTGGAACAAAACAAGATTTGACAATTATTATATTCCAACATTATTAATTAATGCAATTTTCTGAGATAAAATAATTATTGTTGACATACACCCATGTTGTCATACTCTAACTGTGTTATTAAATATTGTTTCACTTGCATTACTGTACTTTTATAAATAATATTTTTTAGATACTGGAGCTTTGGTGTATAAACCACCGAACACAAACATACGACAACGAATTGTGACAGATCGCAACGAAAGACAGAACATTCTTTGGCAGATGCATTCAGCACCTCATGCTGGTCACAGTGATGTTAATGCCACTGTTGATGAGATAACCCAGCGGTTCTACTGGAAAGGTGTGAAGAACGATGTCCAGGCATACGTAAGTTATCTTCTCTAACCGCAACATTCCAACTGTGAGGCAAACTGGCAATTTTAACATTTGGCTGGCCATACATTAATTATAACCATCAATATTTCAATATTATGTGTTGCTGTATGTATTAAACAATTAACTAATTTATGTTATCAAATAACCAATAATTTAATAGATAAAAAGCTAAATTAAAACAAAATGTATACACTACAGTTGTCATACATTTATGACCAACATAAATGTGAATTGTTATAGTGATATTGTTTAGTCCTTTGAGTTAAAGTAATTGCAGTGACATTTGGCCGATGTTTAATGCCCACAGAGCATATGTCCAGATGTAATTAATTAGAACAGGCTAAATATGTATTGGTTTTAACAGGACAATAAGCTTTTTCTGATTTTGTATCTCATGTGATATTGCCACACAAAATATCTGTATTTGATTAAAGCTATTTGTTTCTGGTTTGGGTATTTAAAAACTCTAGTAGTATTTTTCTGTAAATATTTCTATTGACAGTCCATGTTATAATGCCATGAGAGATTGTAGCTCACCAACTCTCCTGCAAAATATATAACATCAATTTTACTGCTATCATAATCTTTAATAGTCTGTAAGTTATATATTTTCTTTTGATTCAGATTGGTCATTGTGATACCTGTCAGCGGTATGATAAGCTGAAGACTGTGGCACCAAAACTGACCCCAATCAAAATTGTTGAACCTATGCATATGGTTGGGATGGATCTTATAGGTATTGCTTTATTTTAATGTATACACATATACCTATTGTTGGTCTTCGGAAACATGGATATATATATTATCTACATATGAATATGTTCATTCTCTTCATCTGATTAATCAGTGAAATCTCATCTACCAAATGGTGATGTATTAAAACACTGATAGAGTGTTGTTTAGGTTTTATTTAAAGATGAAAGTGTATGCTTTTCCAATGGGTAAGAAATAACTAGGACAATTTTACAATGGTTGGAGACACATTTTGATATTACCAGAATAAATGTTAAAATGCAATAGTGATGATAACAGTTGCTGTTTCAGATGAAACAATTTGTGAAGTGTTTCGAAGGAGTGGCTCAACTTACCACTTCAAGCATCAGCTTACCCATGTCTTGCTTATTTCTGAACAAAATGTTATCTGGATTCAATGTATTATTTTAGAGATGTAATTGTTAATTATTAATGAAAGTAAAATGTAATGACAATTTAAAAAGAAGGTCACTATTTGGTTTACAGTACTTTGTTATTTTGTTTGTAGGTCCACTACCAGAGACACAGGCTGGAATGAAGTATGTCCTCACCCTCACCGACTACTTCACAAAGTATGTTGAGTTCTTTCCGTTAACACAGAAGTCGGGTCTGTGTGTGGCACGTGCACTGAAAACCTACATCTACAGGTATGATTACTACTGCATGTTTAAGTTTATTTCAGCAGGATATACCCTTTTCCCAGATAAATTGAACTTGTAGAATTGTAGGTAAATAGTAAATATGTTTACAATGAAAGTAAACATTGATTAAATGAACAAAGTAAGCAAGCAACTACATTGATTGGAGATATTAAATACATATAAACTATAGTAGTGCTACATATAATTTATCTTAAGACAAGTGAGAATCACTGATACTTTGTAGTGTCTTTTTTCTTCACTAAAGTAGGTATTATAACATGTGTAAATATGTCAAAACGTCCTTTTGTTTTACAGGTATGGTGCCCCCACAAAACTACTCTCAGACCAGGGCAGAGAATTTGTCAACAAGTTGAATGATGATCTGGCAAAGAAGTTTGACATAAAACGCATGATAACAGCTGCTTATCATCCACAGACTAATGGACTGGATGAAAGGTGCTACCACTACCAGTACATCATATAGTCAGTTATGTTAGTTTTGTTGAAGTAGTTCAATAATGCTCATGGATTATGAGTTGCCCATTAATGTTATAATCATAATTTTACTGTGAATATTTAGACTTTTATCAAGTCCATAATTTTTTTCTGTCTATGTTTCCATTGTATGCAATTGCTAGAATTGCATATCGGCATACACTGTACTAATACAGTCCGTTTTGTACATACCTGGAACTGTTTTGATCACATAACAAGTTAAACCTGTTTTAGGACCAACCAGACACTGAAGACGAGACTAAGCAAGCTCGCGAGTGAGCACCAGGTGGACTGGGATGAGTACCTGGAGGAAGTGGCCTTCAGTATCCGCCCACAGAGACAGCGCTCCACAAAATGTACACCTTTCTTCTTAATGTTCAACCGACATCCACGTCTACCTATGGAGGTGATTATAACATAACTCTCCTTTAGTGTAGCTAGTTATGATGTTTCTAATGTAAAGATAGTGTGTATGTTGAGTACTTTCCTTCTACACATTTTGCACATTTGTTTACGTGTTAACATGCTTTAGGGTGGCATTACTATTACTATTAGTATAGTGTATACATTGCTGTGTTCATTCTCTTCCTTTGATTAATCAGTGAAGTCTCATCTACCGAACGACCTTATACCAAATAGCGATGTATTAAACCAAAACACTGATATAGTGTTGTTTAGTTATTTAATTACAGATGAAAGAGTAAGCTTATATTCTCAACTGACCATTCTATTTCCTCTTTTGTGTTATTACATAGATGGACGTTGTTGATATGGACACCCATGTTGACATTCCGAGGTATACTGAGGAGGAGGTGGACGCATACCAGGAGCGTCTTGTGCTACAAATCCCAATGGTGCACGAGAAGGTAGGTACAACTTATTAACAACTGTCCTGATATAATAATTGTTGTGATGTTTGTAATCACCTTGCTATGAATAGAGCACAGCGTAGTTCTTTGTGTTATATAGAATTCGGTACATATGACTGCTCAAAATGCTATACTACTCAATTCATTGAAACGTTTTTCATTCTAAAAATCATGTTTATTTATCTAATAAATATTCAGCCATGTTTCAATTAATGCATGAAACCTATTCATACATAGAATATGAGGAATCAGTGCAGAAGGGGTGGCAAGTTTGGGCCGCAGTGGACAGGTCCCTACAGGTAATTAATTCAAATGTATGTCTTAATTGAAATCTCTAATGATCCTGAATATATTATTAATCTGGTGTAATACATGCATTGATATTAATTATGAAACATGCTTATTTTATGCTGTATTTATAGTGTGTTTTAATTGAATAGTATTCTAATAAATATTATAAGTTTTTTTACATTGTAGTACATTGTATGACAGGTCATGGTTTCAGGGAGAAGAGATCATTCCGATGCAAACCGTCATGGGTTAATGCAGACAAAGACTGGTTTGTAGTAAGGTTACAATGATCTATGCATGTGTTTGCAGGATTAAACTCATTATGTTCATGTTATGCTGCTGAGAACCAAACTTCTTCAACATATAAAGATAATTTGCTATACATCGTCCTTTTCTTTTTCAATGCAGAATCACATGAACAGCTAAAACCCTACAGTGCTCCAGCAACCGCCAACACCACGAGGCCACCTACGTCTGCTGTGACAACCGCCAATACAACGAGGCCACCTACGTCTGCTGTGACAACCGCCAACACAACGAGGCCACCTACGTCTGCTGTGACAACCGCCAATACAACGAGGCCACTTACGTCTGCTGTGACAACCGCCAACACAACGAGGCCACCTACGTCTGCTGTGACAACCGCCAACACAACGAGGCCACCTACGTCTGCTGTGACAACCGCCAACACAACGAGGCCACCTACGTCTGCTGTGACAACCGCCAACACAACGAGGCCACCTACGTCTGCTGTGACAACCGCCAACACAACGAGGCCACCTACGTCTGCTGTGACAACCGCCAACACAACGAGGCCACCTACGTCTGCTGTGACAACCGCCAACACAACGAGGCCACCTACGTTGGTCGGTCGGTCGGTCGGTCGGTCGGTCGGTCGGTCGGTCGGTCGGTCGGTCGGTCGGTCGGTCGGTCGGTCGGTCGGTCGGTCGGTCGGTCGGTCGGTCGGTCGGTCGGTCGGTCGGTCGGTCGGTCGGTCGGTCGGTCGGTCGGTCGGTCGGTCGGTCGGTCATTAATGTGGCTAACAAGTTGTATGTTTGCAATTTGACAAAGATTTGAGATGGACGAATCATTTTTATTGAGTGTTGTTCAGTTCAAACAGTGATGCTGGTATCTAGACATTTGGTGTGCATCACATGTGAGTGTCTTTTCTTGGAACTTGTTCGTATCGAATAAGTAATCATTTAATTGTGTTTGAAAAGTTCAAATGATCATTAATCACTTTTCACATGTGTGGTTCTAATGCTGTTATGACATATTAAAGTCGTGTGGAATGTTTATTCTTAAAGATAGTCATAATTCAGTTTCTATGTTGCTACATTGCTACAACACATTTAATGAAAAATATTAAAATATATTATACATCATAATACATGTATTATTTCACAATGTTCATGTATGTAAAGGTGCTATGTATGTGAATGGACATTATGAAATGTAAATAATGTAACTGCTATCACACAACACCCTGAGTCGCAGCACGGATGGCTATTTCAGTATTTTTTTATTAGCAATGGTGTTTATAGATGACATTTTAATCTTGTTTATCGTGATTAGTAATATCAAATGATAAGTATGTTATGGAATATTCAACTATTAATGTATTATATATCATTGTATTTGGTAGTAATTCAGCAGTGAACATTCTGGGCTAATTAATAATTACATGTATAATAACTGTATTTCGTTATAAACATAGCTACTTCTGTTGTAAGTATAACGCCCCAGAGAAAAATCAATCATACTATATGAAGCTTGTCTGCTAGGCTAACAAATCATATATTACCAAGTGTAATTAAGATTGACTACAATACCACCTGTTAGTGCACATGCATCTGGAATAAATATGTTCCGGCCATTCATTGTTAACAATTTTACGTATGCATGCACTATCATTACATAGTTGAATATATATATATATATATATATATATATATATATATATATATATATATATATATATATATATATATATATATATATAAACATGTATTTATTATACATATGTAATAAAATTATATATTATGTATATCATGAATGCGTACTTTTATATAGAATATTCATTAGAAAACGACCCCATGAATTCTATAGAAAATCTATAATTTCCTATAGAATTATATAGAAAACTATAGTTTCTATAACTTCTTTAGACAAATCGATAAATTCTGTAGAAAACTATAGGCCTGGTAAAATCTATTGGAAAGTCTGTAGAATTTTATAGAAAACTATAGGCCCTGTAAAATCTATAGAAAAATCTGTAGTTTTCTATAAAAATCTATACTTTTTGTGTGTAAAACAACAGGCCCCATAAAATCTATAGAAAAATCTATAGCAAAATCTATAGCAAAATCTATAGTTTTCTATAAAATATTCTTTATAAACCAATAGACCCCATGAATTTTATAGAAAATCTATAGTTTACTATAGAAAACGATAGACCTCAAAAATCTATAGTCATTCTATAGAATTTATAAAAACATAGAAAAATCTAAAACATAATAGAGAAAACCAAAGCCCTGTAAAATCTCTAGAAAAGTCTGCAGTGGAGGGGTAGCAAATAGCCATCTCCCAATAAAACGAAGCAGGACACCGCGGCTGTGCATATAGACAGCGCCACGCGCCTTCTAATGATGTAGCCTCGATACTAATTATAACCTCGACTGACGAAAATAACGCTCTAAATAACACAACACGTTCGAGTGAGTGAAAATGATCACATAAGTTTATCTATTTTTATTTAAGATGTGCCTGATGACTATATTATTTCAATATTTGACGTATTACTAACGGAAACTACGTTAGTAACAAAGGCGAATCCTGGACTGGGTCGAAACTGGGACCGCTACCGTCGCGGTCCCAGTTTCGGTCGAATCCTGGACTGGTCGAAACGTGGACCACCACACCGCGTTGTAATGATGCCACGTGCGCAGTACTATGATGTTGGACTTTGTGAAAATTAATAATCGTGTAATTCAAAGTGATTTGATTGGAAATATAAAAGTCATTGCTAAGTACAGCTATTCCTTCGTCTACGTATTACATCGAACGACACATGCACTTAATGATCGACGAAAATTACTTTAAATGGTTGACAGATATTGATGGTAATCATAGCAACATGTCTGCTATGTTGCTCACAATAGGCTCACTGCAATCATTGTACACCAGCTTATTCGTTTTGTTGCTCTTCTACATAATTTGTGTTGCACTAGTATGTGGTTTCATACGCCGAGCCAATTCAGACAAGTCAAGTCAAAAGTAAGAAAACCATTACTACTGAATTTAGAACTAATGAGACCCATCTGACCCATAGTATAGGGTCACACGGGCCAGTCGGTAATCTTTCGCAATGTTGGGTCGGTATCCAGTTGTGTGTATTAATGCATATTTTTGGGGTCACACGAGGACGGCACATTATGTGCCATGTGACCACCACGTAACAATACTTTTTTTTGATTGCTAATGTACCTGTATTCTTGTTGTTGTTACGAAATAAAATTTGATTTAATTTTATGCTATTTTCACAAATAGTTCTTTTCACAGTATCTTTAATATAAATAAGCACATGTCAGTTAATAAACATATAAAATACCCTACTCTAAACGTTATATATATATATATATATATATATCTATATATATATATATATATATATATATATATATATATATATATATATATATATATGTATATATATGTATATATATGTATATATATATATATATATATATATATATATATATATATATATATATATATATATATTATACACTGTCTTTGTCGTACTATATTTGTTACCTGCCGTTTGCCTGTGTGCATTATACACTTTCTCAACATCTAGGCTTCGAAATATTTACATCAGGTGTAGCGCGGCCAGGCCTTCAACTGTCAGGAAATAACCTCGGCTATCTCGATACTCGCACTGACAAGTTGGTGGAAATGGTACAGACAGTTAGTCTTAATGAGCAGATACAAACGAGCAGTAATTACATCGAGGTACACGTTTGCAGTTAGAGCGTAAGATCGTTATCATTTCTTGGTAAACGTTTACAAGATAGCGAGATTAGGCTAATTAAGGCGAGCTGTAGGCACATACATGCTTCTATCTATATAGCGAGATATGTCTAGAGCAAGCTCTGAACACAGACGCACTCCTATCTGGCCTAGAGTCAGCTCTTGCTATCCGCACGCTTACGACGGCGACGGTTTTCCCCAAGGACCAGTGGCCAGTTATTTGCATGAAATGTCTGATGGGTATTTATGACCAATTCTTTACATGTGCGTTAAAACATCACGTCGTAATGTCTATAGACAAATGATTAATGATCTAACTCAGTGCGGGCGACTCCGCTTTGCAGGACACGTTAGAATGTCATCGATGTGTCTGAACAGAACTTGCTGGTCACGCTAATTACACGAGATCTTTCCACGGCTTCGGTCGCGGCTCCTACAGCGTTGACCTACATCGGCGAAGCGGACCGGCGTCTGGTGTCCGGGAAATAAGTCAGTTAGATGGTCATCACTGATATGTTTATACACAGAATGGTGCGGCGACGTTCACCAACACTTAGACTCCGTAGCGATAACATTGTGCTCTCCGCCAATCCCCTCGACAGGCAGCGGCCCGGGCAGTGGTCAACACGCGACGTAGAACTTTTGTTCAAACAACTTCCTCTTACACATGCAAAGTGGACGTAGCAAAGATTGCAATGTAACAATCGGCACCTCCTTACTAATGACAAGTACTAGGTGTGTCTAGTAATTAAGCACATACGCACGCGGGGGGGGGGGCGGGGCTGTCGCTATCTTTACATGTGGGTGTAGGGGTAAACCGGTGTGGGTAGCGGTGTGCAGCTGAAAGTCCCACACCCCTAACCTTGATAAGGGCATCCAATATAAAAGTATATCCTTGATCTATGGACAAACTTCAGAAACACTCAATTTTAAAGTAAATATTTGATTTCTCGTGGCCGAATTTCTCGTGAAAATTGTCAAAAATAATTGCTGATTTGATTGTACGATATGTAACCATGACTGCAGCTGCGATAAAAAAAAAACTAGCCTTGATCCAGGGAGAGTTGAATAATTCCTTGAAGTGATACACTTGTCTAGGGAATGTATGTCTAATGTTGACACTTGATCCGGGGAGAACATGTTAAAAATCTAGGATTCTAGGGAACCTCGGTCACAAACGACCCCTGAATTCATCATATCCATATGCAGTACCTATAATAGTACTGCATATGGATAGACAATGCACCCCGAGATACCATGCAAGAACTGTGATGCCGAGTATATTGGAGAGACTAGGAGACTACTAAAACACGACTGGACAAACACAGGAAGGACGTAGACAATATTAAGAATGAGAAATACACAAGGAGCGGAGGAAAAGATTAATGTCTAACTTCAACAAATCAGCCCTGACAGACCATGCAACGACTAAAAATCACGTCATATACTGGGAGGGAGCGAAAATCATTGATAAAGAGCCAAACAAAAGAACCCGGCAAGTAAAGGAAGCCATTTGAATCGGAAAAATCAAGACCAGAGACAAGGGCAAGTATGAGCTACCCCACGTGTACGATGACACCATTCCTCATTAGTACTGAAGAAGTCAGCGTGAAACGTTCAGACGAAAGTCTCTTCGAGTAAAAAGAAATTTAAGATTTTGAATTTGGATATCAAATATGAAAAACATTGATTTCAAATGTTATATATGTAAACCTGCTGCTTCGACGCATGTGATATTCGAGGGATCCGTTGACAAAACCTACTTCGTCTATATGCAAGTCATTGTTGCGTCGTTGTCAATAGAACGTGTTTATCTGTTTGATATATACGCCAGGCAAGACAGGTTACTGGCGACAGACATTATGTCGGTTAGATGGTTATCATTGATATCTTTATACAGAGAGTAGTGCGGTGACGTTCACAGACAACGAGACTCCGTAAAAATTACATTGTGCTCTCCGCCACTCGTCAGGCCGCGGGCAACGGTAAACACGCGACGAATTCAGTATTGTTGGAAAACTCTTGTTGAAACAAGTTCCTACAGCGTTGACCTACATCGGCGCAGCGGACCGGTGTCTGGTGTCCGGGAAAGAAGTCAGTTAGGTGGTCATCACTGATATGTTTATGCACAAAATAGTGCGGCGACATTCACCAACACTGAGACTCCGTGGCCATAACGTTGAGCTCTCCGCCAATCACAGGTCGTTGTGTCACAGCAAGGGACGTCCCCTCGCGAGGCAGCGGCCCGGGCAGTATCAACACGCGACGTAGAACCTTTGTTGAAATAACTTCCTCTCACACATTCAATGTGGACGTAGCAAAGATTGCAATGTAAGAATCGGCACCTCATTGCTAGTGACACTAGGCATGTCTAGTTATTGAGTACATACTGTAAAGACTCACCGCTTAGGTTTTAATATTAAGCATATATAATCACAGTGTACTGGCTACTAGACATATAGACATACGCTGACTAACACATTTTTATATAATCGTGAACTAGCGCGTAGACATGTAGAAACACGTTACTCAGACAAACAGGGAACTGGCTGACGCCCGTTTACTGAGAAAACAAGAGACCGAATTGTTTATAAAACGGAGAGGAATAGCGACTGGTACCCAGTTTGGGCAACCGTGTATATGATTAATTGCTTAGCTTCTGGTCAGGGGTGGTCTGCCCCACCCTGGAGCCCCTGAAGGACGATTCGTAGGGCCGGCGTTCCACGTGATTTGTCGCGCCTAGCCTGCTGCATGCATACGTCGCTCTTGATATTTTTTCAATTTTTAGTACGTTTCTGTGTTTACATCGACGCTGATTTTTACTACATATATGCATAAACCAACGAAGATCACATCAAGTCATCGCGCCGTCACCAAGAACGCCGTATGTGTGTGTTTTTACTGATCTTTAAAAACTGGTTTTATCCTACACTGTCTATAGACACTTCCGGCGGCTCAGTGGACACTAAACCGCTTGCGCAATCATGTCTACCTACACGTATTCGGCATGCCAATTGTTTCGTCGCTGTTGTTCGTCACGCATGAATGCCACCACATGGAGGACCTTGGTTGATCTTGGCCTTGCTGCCAGGTTACCAACGAGGCGTGGCTGCCGGGGCGGCACTCGGAAACAAAGGGCAATTGCACGAGTGGTCGGATGTCGACCACCCACTGACCGGCCATGTACACGCCCTTGTAATAACAACCTACTGCAAATACCAATTGTGCGCTTGCCTGAAACTGTGACAAAGACCAAATTTGCCCTGATTAACGCCAGGTCTCTGCGAAATAAAACTTTACTTGTCCATGACTACGTCGATGACTGTTCTGCGGACATTGTGGCTCTAACGGAAACCTGGCTGAGAGATGAGGACAACGTTTCAGTGTCCGAACTCTGTAGAGATACTTTCTCGTTTGCTCACCAGCCACGTGGTGGCGCTCGTCGCGGAGGAGGCGTTGGAGTACTTTTTCGTAAAGCATTCCAGCTCGTGTCACGTGTTAGTGTTGACACGTGCGCATCCGAAACGCTTTCAGTAGTAATATAGGTGCTTATCATTAGTAGCTTGGAGCGGAGCGCGGCGCGGGAGGAGGAGGAATTCCTCCGGAGGAAGGTCAAATGTCACGTGACAAGGTAAAAGGTCAAGTGTCGCCCCCTGGCGGATAGGTCATGAACCAGTATCGCCACCTGGCGGATATGTCATGCACTAGTGACGCCCTCTTATGGACAAGTCACACACTAGTACTGCCCAAATTCATGCGGTTATTTTTTTAAAGTGGCGCTATCTGGCGGATAGGTCGTATATTAGTGTCGCCCCCTTACGTACAATTCACGAACTAATACTGTCCAAATTCGTGTGTGTGTGTTATTTTTAAAGTGGCGCCATCTGGCGGGTAAGTCGTGTATTAGTGTCACCCCTTACGGATAATTCACGAACTAATACTGTCCAAATTCGTGTGTCTTATTTTTTATGTCAAAATGGTGTTAGGGATTATGTGGCGTCCCCTCGCGGATAGATGACGAATTATAAACTTGATGAAAACACAGGTGGAGTCATCTGTCGGATACGTATTCGGCTAATCGATCACGTGACTTAATATTATAGCCGTCAACTGTGTGTGTGTGTGTGTGTGTGTTTGTGTGTGTATGTGCGTATGTGCGTATGTTCGTATGTGCGTATGTGCGTATGTGCGTATGTTCGTATGTGTGTGCGTGTGTGCGTGTGTGTGCGTATGTGTGTATGTGCGTATGTGCGTATGTGCGTATGTGTGTATGTGTGCGTATGTGTGTATGTGTGTATGTGGGTATGTGCGTATGTGCGTATGTTCGTATGTGTGTAACTGATCAATTTTTTTTATGTTTTTGTCCCGGACAAAGACACAACTTCCGTAATAATGTCGGGTCACATCAGGACCATAACACAATTTCTTGCAAAATTACACATTCAATCATAGTGATAACGTTAATAACTAGTGCCATTTAAAGTTTCCACGCAATAACCCTGCCAACTTTTCTTATTTCACTGAGCCAGTGTACTCATCTCGTTCCATTTCGTAACGTTTCACCGTTTCATTGCGTTACACAGGTGGTGTTTCACAAATTTAACTAAGTTATTCTTGTAACTTGTAGTAAAATAGTATATTTTTCTATTCTACGCCATAACTTTGTCATATTGTTTTTATTTTACTAACTCGGTGTACCAACTTTGTACCATTTTACAACTTTTTTCAACTTTTCACCGCCATCACTTTGTCAATTTTACGTGTTTTTAGTGTTTACATGCCATGCCTTTGTCAAGTTTTTCATATTTCACCAACTTCATGATAACAAAATAACGTAACATAAAGCAATATAATAAAATAACATAAAATAATATAACACAACATAATAAAATAAAATAACATAACATAAATAATTGTGATATAATATAACATAATGTAACATAGAGTAACATAAAGCAACACAATAAAATTACATAATATAAAATAATATGACACAACATAATAAAATAATATAACATAACATAAAGCTACATAATACAAATAAGACAATAAAATTAAAGTAAAATAAAATAACATGAACATAACATTTGGCGAGTTAACGAGATAGAAAGAGGAATCTTTCCACTTCATTCCATTTTCGTATCATAACTTCTACCAAAAATGGGCCACCATTTTACAAGAATTACTGTTGTGGATATCGTCGAAGCTATAGTTGTCTATGTAAAACCCAAATTAGTGGCTGTTTTGTGCGCTAGATGGGGCTTGCGTCTAACTTAATGGCAGAGTTATCTGCTAGGTGGCATACGTTTTTAAAGAAGTGACGTCGCAACCCAAGATTGTTCTAGATTGTTCACGGTGTATGATAGAAAGTGCCAAAGTTTTTCCACAGAAGGTTATGAAAGTACCAAGATGACTTAGAAAAATACGTCAAATTGACAAAGTCATCGTGGTGAAACGCTGAAAAGTAGTGAAATGGTACAAAGTTGGCACGCAGACATAGTAAAATATGAAAAGTCTATCGCGTGGAAACAGATTTTGTTTCATTTTAGTACAAGTTACAAGAGTAATTTAGTTAAATTTGCGAAAACGTAACCTGTCTAACGCAATGTACGGTGAAACTCTTACGAAATGGAACGAGGTTAGCACACCGACTAAGTAAAATATGGAACAACTTGACAAAGTTATCTCATGTAATCACTAAAACTACGTCAAATTGCCAAAGTCATCGCGGTGAAACGCTGAAAAGTTGTGAAATGGTAGAAAGTTGGCACGCCGACTTTAGAGTAAAATATAACAAACTCAACAAGTTTATCGCGTCGAAGCAGAAAAATATTCCATTTTACTACAGGTTACAAGAATAACTTAGTTAAATTTGTGAAAACACCACTTGTCTAACGCAATGTACGGTGAAAAAGTTACGAAATGGAACGCGGTTAGCATACCGATTTAGTAAATGTGAAACAACTTGACAAAGTTATCGCAGGTAAACACTAATACTACGTCAAAGTGACAAAGTGATAGCTGTGAAACGCTGACAAGTTGTGAAATGGTACAAAGTTGCCACGCTGAGTTAGTAAAATATGAAAACTCGACATGTTTATCGCGTGGAAACAGAAATATATTCCATTTTACTACAAGTAACAAGAATAACTTAGTTAAATTGGTGAAAACACCACTTATCTAACGCAAGCAATGTACGGTGGAAAAAGTTACGAAATGGAACGAGGTTAGCACACCGATTTAGTAAATATGAAAAACTTGACAAAGTTATCGCATGTAAACACTAATACTACATCAAAGTGACAACGTCATCGCTGTGAAACGCTGAAAAGTTGTGAAATGATACAAAGTTGGCACGCCGACTTAGTAAAATATGAAAACTCGACAAGTTTATCCTGTCGAAACAGAAACAATATTCCATTTTACTACAAGTTACAAGAATAACTTAGTTACATTTCTGAAAACACCACCTGTCTAACGCAATGTACGGTGAAAAAGTTACGAAATGGTACGAGGTTAGCATAGCGATTTAGTAAATATGAAAAAAACTTGACAAAGTTATCGCATGTAAACACTAAAACTACGTCAAAGTGACAAAGTCATCGCTGTGAAACGCTGAAAAGTTGTGAAATGGTACAAAGTTGCCACGCTGACTTAGTAAAATATGAAAACTCGACAAGTTTATGGCGTCGAAACAGAAAAATATTCCATTTCACTTCAAGTTACAAGCACAACTTAGTTAAATTTGTGAAAACACCACCTGTCTAACGCAATGTACGGTGAAACGTTATGGAAACGAAATGGAACGAGGTTAGCACACCTACTAAGTAAAATATGAAAAAACGTGACAAAGTTATAGCATGTAAACACTATAACTACGTGAAATTGACAAAGTCATCGCTGTGAAACACTGAAAAGTTGTGAAATGTTTCAAAGTTGACACGCCGACTTAGTAAAATATTTTATATTTTGTCTTGTGAACATAACGTGTTGTAAAACCTTTGTTTTGTAAACATTTGTTTGTTTTGTAAATATAACTTGTCTGTACACATTTTGTTTTGTTTTGTAAACAAAACTTGTATGAAAACGTTTTGTTTTATAAACATAACGTGTTTGTAAATTTTCTGTTTTGTATTTTGTTTTGTAAACATAACGTGTTTGTAAACTTTAGTTTTGTTTTGTAAACATAACTTGTCTGTACATTTTTGTTTTATAAATATAACGTGTTTGTAAACTTTTGTTTTGTTTTGTAAACATAACTTGTGTGTACACTTTTTTTTGTTTTTATAAACATAATGTGTTTGTAAACTTTCTGTTTTGTAAAATTATTTTATTATGTTGCTTTATGTTATGTTATTTTATTTTATTATGTTGTGTTATATTATTTTGTGTTATTATATTATATTATGTTGCTTTATTTTACTTTATTTTGTTATATTATATTATGTTATGTTATGTTCTGTTATTATATTATTTTACTTTATTTTATTTCGCCTTATTTCATTTTATGTTGTGTTATATTACTTTATGTTATTTAATATTATTATGTTGCCTTATTTTAACTTATGTTATGTTATGTTACATCATATTATGTTATGTTATGTTCTGTTCAGTTACATATTTTATTTTATTATCATGCTGCATGTAATGTTCTATATTTTATGTTATTTTATTATGTTTCTTTATGTTATATTACATTTTGTTATGTTCTGTTATGTTATATTACTTTATTTTTATTTCGTCTTATTTCATTGTTGTTATATTATTTTACTTTATTTTATTTCGCCTTATTTCATTTTATGTTGTGTTATATTACTTTATGTTATTTAATATTATTATGTCGCCTTATTTTAAGTTATGTTATGTTACACCATATTATGTTACTTTATGTTATTTAATATTATTATGTCGCCTTATTTTAAGTTATGTTATGTTACATCATATTATGTTGTGTTGTGTTGTGTTGTGTTGTGTTGTGTTGTGTTGTGTTGTGTTGTGTTGTGTTCTGTTCTGTTCTGCTGTGCTGTGCTGTGCTGTGCTGTGCTGTGCTGTGCTGTGCTGTGCTGTGCTGGGCTGGGCTGGACTGGACTGGACTGGACTCGGCTGGGCTCGGCTGGGCTCGGCTGGGCTGGGCTGGGCTGGGCTGGGCTCGGCTGGGCTCGGCTGGGCTGGGCTGGGCTGGGCTGGGCTGGGCTCGGCTCGGCTCGGCTCGGCTCGGCTCGGCTCGGCTCGGCTCGGCTCGGCTCGGCTCGGCTCGGCTCGGCTCGGCTGGGTCGGCTGGGCTCGGCTGGGCTCGGCTGGGCTCGGCTGGGCTCGGCTGGGCTCGGCTGGGCTGGGCTGGGCTGGGCTCGGCTCGGCTCGGCTCGGCTCGGCTCGGCTCGGCTCGGCTCGGCTCGGCTCGGTTCGGCTCGGCTCGGCTCGGCTCGGTTCAGTTACATATTTTATTTTATTATCATGCTGTATGTTATGTTCTATATTTGATGTTATTTTATTTTATTATGTTTCTTTATGTTATATTACATTATGCTCTGTTCTGTTCTGTTATATTACTTTATTTTATTTCGTCTTATTTCATTTTATGTTTTGTTATATTAATTTATTTTTGTTCATGTTATTTTATTTTACTTTAATTTGATTGTCTTATTTTATTTTATTATGTTGCTTTATGTTATGTTATATTATTTTATTTTATTATGTTGTGTCATATTATTTTATATTATGTAATTTTATTGTGTTGCTTTATGTTACATTATGTTATATTATATCACAATTATTTATGTTATGTTATTTTATTATGTTATGTTATAGTATTTTATGTTATTTTATTATATTGCTTTATGTTACGTTATTTTGTTATCATGAAGTTGGTGAAATATGAAAAACTTGACAAAGGCATGGCATGTAAACACTAAAAACACGTAAAATTGACAAAGTGATGGCGGTGAAAAGTTGAAAAAAGTTGACAAAAATATGACAAAGTTATGGCGTAGAATAGAAAAATATACTATTTTACTACAAGTTACAAGAATAACTTAGTTAAATTTGTGAAACACCACCTGTGTAACGCAATGAAACGGTGAAACGTTACGAAATGGAACGAGATGAGTACACTGGCTCACTGAAATAACAAAAGTTGGCAGGGGTATTGCGTGGAAACTTTAAATGGCACTAGTTATTAACGTTATCACTATGATTGAATGTGTAATTTTGCAATAAATTGTGTTATGGTCCTGATGTGACCCGACATTATTACGGAAGTTGTGTCTTTGTCCGGGACAAAAATATAACAATTTTTGATCAGTTACACACATACGAACATACGCACATACGCACATACGCACATACACACACATACACACATACGAACATACGCACATTCGCACATACGCACATACACACATACGCACACACACGCACACACATACGAACATACGCACACACACACGCACACACATACGAACATACGCACATACGCACATACGCAAATACACACATACACACATACGCACACCTACACACATATACACATACGCACATACGCACATACACACATACGCACATAGGCAAATACGCACATACGCACATACACAGTTACGCACACATACACACATACGAACATACGCACATACGCACATATGAACATACGCACATATGAACATACGCACATACGCACATACGCACATACGCACACACACACACACACACACACACACACAGTTGACGGCTATAGTATTAAGTCACGTGATCGATTAGTCGAATATGTATCCGACAGATGACTCCACCTGTTCTTTCACCAAGTTTATAATTCGTCATCTATCCGCGAGGGGACGCCACATAATCCCTAACACCATTTGGACGTAATTTAAAAAAAAATAAGACACGAATTTGGACAGTATTAGTTCGTGAATTATCCGTAAGGGGGTGACACTAATACACGACCTATCCGCCAGATGGCGCCACTTTAAAAAATACCACACACGAATTTGGACAGTATTAGTTAGTGAATTGTCCGTAAGGGGGGGGCGACACTAATATACGACCTATCCGCCAGATGGCGCCACTTTAAAAACCTCACGAATTTGGACAGTACTAGTTCGCGACTTGTCCATAAGAGGGCGTCACTAGTGCATGACATATCCGCCAGGTGGCGACACTGGTTCATGACCTACCCGCCAGGGGGCGACACTTGACCTTTTACCTTGTCACGTGACATTTGACCTTTGACCTTCCTCCGGAGGAATTCCTCCTCCTCCCGCACCGCGCTCCGCTCCAAGCTACCAATGATAAGCACCTACATTACTACTGTTTTCCGTTACTCTACGTAATGCCCGCATCGACTGCACAACCCGTGTTATTGTAATGTATATACCGCCAAGTTCATGTTTTAAAACTTTCCTGGATGATGTCTCTAAGGTATTGTTAATCGCTGCTGCTCACCCCACAGAAACGATCGTATGTGGTGACTTCAACACTATATATAAAGATTCAACCTGCACTGACGCGATTAACCTAGCAGATTTGCTCGACACATCCGGTTTTGTACAACATGTCAGTGGTGCTACTCACGAACGTGGTAACACACTAGATCACGTGACTTAATATTATAGCCGTCAACTGTGTGTGTGTGTGTGTGTGTTTGTGTGTGTATGTGCGTATGTGCGTATGTGCGTATGTGCGTATGTTCGTATGTGCGTATGTGCGTATGTGCGTATGTTCGTATGTGTGTGCGTGTGTGCGTGTGTGTGCGTATGTGTGTATGTGCGTATGTGCGTATGTGCGTATGTGTGTATGTGTGCGTATGTGTGTATGTGTGTATGTGGGTATGTGCGTATGTGCGTATGTGCGTATGTTCGTATGTGTGTAACTGATCAATTTATTTTATGTTTTTGTCCCGGACAAAGACACAACTTCCGTAATAATGTCGGGTCACATCAGGACCATAACACAATTTCTTGCAAAATTACACATTCAATCATAGTGATAACGTTAATAACTAGTGCCATTTAAAGTTTCCACGCAATAACCCTGCCAACTTTTCTTATTTCACTGAGCCAGTGTACTCATCTCGTTCCATTTCGTAACGTTTCACCGTTTCATTGCGTTACACAGGTGGTGTTTCACAAATTTAACTAAGTTATTTTTGTAACTTGTAGTAAAATAGTATATTTTTCTATTCTACGCCATAACTTTGTCATATTTTTTTTATTTTACTAACTCGGTGTACCAACTTTGTACCATTTTACAACTTTTTTCAACTTTTCACCGCCATCACTTTGTCAATTTTACGTGTTTTTAGTGTTTACATGCCATGCTTTTGTCAAGTTTTTCATATTTCACCAACTTCATGATAACAAAATAACGTAACATAAAGCAATATAATAAAATAACATAAAATAATATAACACAACATAATAAAATAAAATAACATAACATAAATAATTGTGATATAATATAACATAATGTAACATAGAGTAACATAAAGCAACACAATAAAATTACATAATATAAAATAATATGACACAACATAATAAAATAATATAACATAACATAAAGCTACATAATACAAATAAGACAATAAAATTAAAGTAAAATAAAATAACATGAACATAACATTTGGCGAGTTAACGAGATAGAAAGAGGAATCTTTCCACTTCATACCATATTCGTATCATAACTTCTACCAAAAATGGGCCACCATTTTACAAGAATTACTGTTGTGGATATCGTCGAAGCTATAGTTGTCTATGTAAAACCCAAATTAGTGGCTGTTTTGTGCGCTAGATGGGGCTTGCGTCTAACTTAATGGCAGAGTTATCTGCTAGGTGGCATACGTTTTGTGACGTCGCAACCCAAGATTGTTCTAGATTGTTCACGGTGTATGATAGAAAGTGCCAAAGTTTTTCCACAGAAGGTTATGAAAGTACCAAGATGACTTAGAAAAATACGTCAAATTGACAAAGTCATCGTGGTGAAACGCTGAAAAGTAGTGAAATGGTACAAAGTTGGCACGCAGACATAGTAAAATATGTTATTTTATTATGTTATGTTATAGTATTTTATGTTATTTTATTATATTGCTTTATGTTACGTTATTTTGTTATCATGAAGTTGGTGAAATATGAAAAACTTGACAAAGGCATGGCATGTAAACACTAAAAACACGTAAAATTGACGAAGTGATGGCGGTGAAAAGTTGAAAAAAGTTGACAAAAATATGACAAAGTTATGGCGTAGAATAGAAAAATATACTATTTTACTACAAGTTACAAGAATAACTTAGTTAAATTTGTGAAACACCACCTGTGTAACGCAATGAAACGGTGAAACGTTACGAAATGGAACGAGATGAGTACACTGGCTCAGTGAAATAACAAAAGTTGGCAGGGTTATTGCGTGGAAACTTTAAATGGCACTAGTTATTAACGTTATCACTATGATTGAATGTGTAATTTTGCAATAAATTGTGTTATGGTCCTGATGTGACCCGACATTATTACGGAAGTTGTGTCTTTGTCCGGGACAAAAATATAACAATTTTTGATCAGTTACACACATACGAACATACGCACTTACGCACATACGCACATACGCACATACACACACATACACACATACGAACATACGCACATTCGCACATACGCACATACACACATACGCACACACACGCACACACATACGAACATACGCACACACACACGCACACACATACGAACATACGCACATACGCACATACGCAAATACACACATACACACATACGCACACCTACACACATATACACATACGCACATACGCACATACACACATACGCACATAGGCAAATACGCACATACGCACATACACAGTTACGCACACATACACACATACGAACATACGCACATACGCACATATGAACATACGCACATATGAACATACGCACATACGCACATACGCACACACACACACACACAGTTGACGGCTATACTATTAAGTCACGTGATCGATTAGTCGAATATGTATCCGACAGATGACTCCACCTGTTCTTTCACCAAGTTTATAATTCGTCATCTATCCGCGAGGGGACGCCACATAATCCCTAACACCATTTGGACGTAATTTAAAAAAAAATAAGACACGAATTTGGACAGTATTAGTTCGTGAATTATCCGTAAGGGGGTGACACTAATACACGACCTATCCGCCAGATGGCGCCACTTTAAAAAATACCACACACGAATTTGGACAGTATTAGTTAGTGAATTGTCCGTAGGGGGGGCGACACTAATATACGACCTATCCGCCAGATGGCGCCACTTTAAAAACCTCACGAATTTGGACAGTACTAGTTCGCGACTTGTCCATAAGAGGGCGTCACTAGTGCATGACATATCCGCCAGGTGGCGACACTGGTTCATGACCTACCCGCCAGGGGGCGACACTTGACCTTTTACCTTGTCACGTGACATTTGACCTTTGACCTTCCTCCGGAGGAATTCCTCCTCCTCCCGCACCGCGCTCCGCTCCAAGCTACCAATGATAAGCACCTACATTACTACTGTTTTCCGTTACTCTACGTAATGCCCGCATCGACTGCACAACCCGTGTTACTGTAATGTATATACCGCCAAGTTCATGTTTTAAAACTTTCCTGGATGATGTCTCTAAGGTATTGTTAATCGCTGCTGCTCACCCCACAGAAACGATCGTATGTGGTGACTTCAACACTATATATAAAGATTCAACCTGCACTGACGCGATTAACCTAGCAGATTTGCTCGACACATCCGGTTTTGTACAACATGTCAGTGGTGCTACTCACGAACGTGGTAACACACTAGATCACGTGACTTAATATTATAGCCGTCAACTGACGCGATTAACCTAGCAGATTTGCTCGACACATCCGGTTTTGTACAACATGTCAGTGGTGCTACTCACGAACGTGGTAACACACTAGACTTGATCATAACTGCGAAAACATCTAGTCTACTCGCAACACCTGGAAGCCCGACTACTCTGCTCACAGATCATTATGCGCTCGAGTGTGACCTTAACGTCGTAAAGCCTGAACGTCCGAAACGTCGAGTGCGTTATCGAAAGTTCGCGTCGATTGACAAGCGAGCTTTCACTGCTGACATCCGTGACGCATTCGCCGTGACCTCCGGAACCACCGTTGAGTCCATCGACAACTACAACACCGCTATCGAGGCCATCGTCAACAAGCACGCGCCGGTCGTCACACGTGTCATCGCTGATCGTCCGAAGACCCCGTGGCACACGGAAAAATTGTCCTGTGCGAAACGTGACCTCCGTCGCGCCGAACGCCGATGGCGAAAGACAAGACTCACTGTCCACAGACAGATCTATACGACGCTTCGAGACGAGTATCGCCGCCATCTCGCTGCTACGAAGGCCAGTCACTTCTGTGCAGTTATAAGTGAGGCTGGACACAACATGAAAAAAATGTTCGGCGTCACGAATGCACTGCTGGGCCGATCTGTACCAGCTCAGTTACCTGAGACATCTAATGACGTAGCTCTTGCTGGGACATTTCAACAGTTTTTCGTCGAGAAAATCACTGACATACGTCGTTCAATTGACTCGCGTGCCGTGACGACCACCACTTTTGATCGGCAGCCGTGTGATGATTACCAACCTGCGCAACTCTGCGAATTTACGGCAGCAACGACTGCAGACATCAGACGGATCATTTTGCAGTCGTCTGCGAAATCCTGCACCCTCGACCCGATGCCAACGAGCCTGCTCAAAGAAAACATCGACATACTAGTACCGGTTTATACAGTCATCGTTAACTCGTCACTAGAATCCGGTATCGTACCTGCGGCCATGAAGCACGCAATTGTAACACCGATCCTGAAGAAACGCGGTCTCGACGTTAACTGTCTGACGGCTACCGTCCGATATCGAACTTAAGTTTTCTATCGAAAACACTAGAGCGGTACGTTGCCAGTGAACTTCGCCACTACCTTGACACAAACGGCTTCAACGACCCATTTCAGAGCGCGTACCGGCCCAAACACAGCACAGAAACAGCGCTAGTGCGAATACATGAAGACCTGATGCAGGCAGTGGATTCACGGCGTGGCGTACTGCTTGTGCTATTAGATCTCAGCGCAGCGTTTGACACGCTGGACCACAGCACTCTCCTGCGTCGTCTTCGTGCAATCGGACTAAACCAGACAGTGCTGGCTTGGTTTAGTTCATATTTAGTAGGCCGCACGAATGCAGTAAAGACACGCGAAGTTACATCTGCTCCGGTGATTACTCAACATGGTGTTCCACAGGGCTCGGTCCTTGGTCCACTACTATTTAACATTTACCTTTTACCTATTACGGACATTTTCGATCGCCACCAGATCCGCTATCATATATACGCAGACGACACTTAATTGTACGCTGAGTGCCCGCCATCGAGTCACGCTGATGCACAACGAAAACTAGTGGAATGCGTGAGTGATATTAGACAGTGGCTGGATTACAACCACCTTCTTCTAAACGAGGCGAAGACCGAAGCAATCGTTTTTCGTTCCTCCGCTGTCCACTCACCTTCCTCATTGTCCACCATCTGTGTATGCGGGTCATCTATATCACTGTCGCTAACTGTTCGTGATATAGGCGTTTTACTTGACAGCCGACTTGACATGTCAGCGCAAGTATCGAACGTCTGCCGTGCTGCATACTCAAATTTATTTCGTATTGTCAAAATACGAACAAGTCTGACAACTGCAGCATGCAGGACTCTCGCCCACGCCCTCGTCACATCACGGCTAGACTACGGAAACGCAGTCCTGTATGGCATCTCCGACCGCCTCTTGTACCGCCTTGAGATGGTGCAGCGCTCGGCGGCCAGAGTAGTGCTGCGGCTCAGGCGCGGTGACCGGCGAAGCATGACGGCCGCATTGAAACAACTGCACTGGTTGCTCGTGAAGTATCGCATCGAGTACAAGATACTCGTCATTGTGTTTCGCGCCCTACACGAGCGGACGCCGGCGTACATTGCCTCGCTGATCACACCATACGTGCCGCGTCGCGCCCTGCGATCTGCAGACCGCTAGTAGTTCCTCGGCACAACCTCGAACGTTATGGACGCCGCTCATTCTCTCGTGCAGGACCAACTCTTTGGAACGCACTACCTGAGGACTTGCGTTCTACAGTGTGCATGAACAAGTTTAAAACACACCTTAAGACTTATTATTTCAAGATTGCTTTTAATGTCTAGTTTTTCTACACCTTTCATCCTTTTATATTTTTATTTATTTACTTATTTACTCTTAATTAGCTCAACCAGCATGTCATTTTAATTATTTATTAATTAATAGTTTACAAATTAACATATATTTGAGTTTTTTTTAATTACAATTGACACAACTATTATATTGCTGTAGTCATTTGTTAATAATTAAGTACTATGTATATTATTATATATTTATTTATTCTGCTACTTTATGTATTACTTATTTACTCTTAATTAGCTCAACCAGCATGTCATTTTAATTATTTATTAATTAATAGTTTACCAATTAACATATATTTGAGTTTTTAATAATTACAATTGACACAACTATTACATTGCTGTAGTCATTTGTTAAAAATTAAGTACTATGTATATTATTATATATTTATTTATTCTGCTACTTTATATACATATATATGTATGTATATTTTCTTGACTACATTGACATATGATATAGACTACAACAATGCCATCTCTGTTTAATTTTAGTTTCTCTTGTAGTTCTCTACAACACTGATTTAGACAAACGTTCTCATATGTTTTACTTGTACTTTTATTTTATTTATTTCTTAGGATGTTTTAATGTTGTAAACACTACCGAACAGAGTTTGTACTTTGGATTTTAGTGTCTAAATAAAGTGTATTATTATTATTATTATTAAACGGTCACGGCTACGCATGGGCAGTTAGCTACGGATCTGAGGGAAGCAGGGGAATCTGGGAGAACTGATAACCCTTTGAAGGCAATACGTGAATTATCGTTACAGCGGTCAGGGCTACGCATGTGCAGTCAGAAGGAAGCAGGGAGAGCTGGGATAGACTGGGGGATTGAAAAGGGGATGTTTTTGGGAGAGACGGGGAGACCGAATGCGTACGAAAATGATTGCGCTCTACTATTTTGGCGTTAAAAATCAATATAATAATATAAGCAAGCTGGGGGGGGGGGGCGATGTCAGTACCTTTACATGTGGGTGTGGGAGGGGTGTGCAGCTGAAAGTCAAATGCCCCTAACCTTGATAAGGGCATCCAATATAAAAAATTATATACTTGATCTAGGGACAAACTTCAGAAACACGCCATTTTAATGTAAGTATTTGATTTCTCGTGGCTGAATTTATCGTGAACATTGTCAACAATAATTGCCGATAATGCCAAATATACACTATATCTAACCATGATGCAGCAGCGATATAAAAAAAACTAGCCTTGAACCTCGGTAACAAACGACCGTGGTGGAAATTGTCATATAGTTAATCTTAATGAGCATACGGTTACAAACGAGCAATAACTTACTTCAAGCTACTAGTTTTCTCTTATCCGTATCTGGGCCGGTACACGGGGTCAGCCATGTGGAACGAGCCATGGCGGACGGCCCTTGGGACTTGGATCGTTTCGGTGGGCGAGCGAGCTAGCAGTGTCGGGCAGCCAAATCCAGTTGGGGGGCGCCACGTAATACGACAAGTTACGTGTTCATCTACTGAAAGCGGATTATTTACGTCGAGGGTTCGTGTTTTTCGTACGAAATGAAGTTGTTACTAGCGGGATTGGTGTTGGCGGTGTTCCTCGCCCAGCGAGTGAGCACGAGAATGGTACCAGGTGAGTCACTTGTCTTTACACTTCTCTCTCAGCTGTCCATTGTGTAGTCCATTGCCATTATCAAGTGTATAGTTTACTGTTTGTTACCTTCCACTAAATTGAAAATCAATACGAGCTACTATAGATAGAAAAATGGGAATGTAACATGAAAACACGAGCCGCTCAAAATCTAAATAGGCCCGGCAATTCAAGCATATCTAGTTGCTGCACAGATCAGTGTACATGATACAAATGATGCAACAATATTCAGTCTAGCAAGGCGTTCAACTTGATTGTTTTTCGCAACATATACTGTTTCTACATTTAAGCAAATAAAGCCAAATGGGTACCTGACTCCAAGTGACATTATAATCCCAACGTAATTACACAGTCACTTGTCAGCTCTCTGGTCATGCAAGTATGTTCAATCAAACGTGCATTTTTCTGTTTATAATATCATTGCTGATAGAATAACATATGTTGTTGCTGATTATTACCTTCATCTGCATTTACTGGCTGGCTAAAATAAGTTCCAACCTTTATGATAGCAGCTGTGTAGCCATTGGTTGGATACACTGCAGCCAAACCTGGGTTGTGTAAGCCTCTTAGTGCTTGCATGGGTATTTTCTTCCGGCATAGTCAAACATTGCTTTGTTAACAATTGATGTCTTTCATATTATGTCTGTATGACTGATATCGTTTCTAACAATGCTATGTTCTTTTTTTGCAGACGCACTTACGGTAACCCAAGGTATATGGCGGAATATTACTTTGAAATTGCTAACTTCCGGATAACCTCCTGCTCAAAGATCTTTGACAGAAAAGAAAATGCGAAAAGGACAGCCCAAATCTTACACTGATATTTGAGCTAATGAGAAAAACATTCTCTTGGAATTGGTTGAAGTAAACTATCCATCCATCCATCCATCCATCCATCCATCCATCCATCCATCCATCCATCCATCCATCCATCCATCCATCCATCCATCCAGCCAGCCAGCCAGCCAGCCAGCCAGCCAGCCAGCCAGCCAGCCAACCATCCATATATTCTCTATCTATAATTATTAAACTTATCTATCTGTAAACACACGCCACATACACACACAAATATATATATATATACATATATCACTATCGTATATATATATGTATATATATACGTCATTATCATATATATATATATACGTCATTATCATATATATATATATATATATATATATATATATATATATCACATTATCACTCTCACACTTACTCTCACCCTATCTATCTCCATGTCTTTCCAAAATTTGGTCTGCTACTGCAACCAATAATGGAACATGCTTAGTTTGCCAAGATACGATTATGTGTAATACATATGTACTTCAATGAATGATTCTTTTCTCTGCAAATAAACCATTTCGATTGCCTAATGGCAGCATGTATCAACAATTTATATTTATACAATATTACGCTGTGCTAGGCAGACCACTGTTCTTTAAGCAGGCAAACGACGGTTTAAATCCTAGCTGCATGGATATCTATCATTTAAAAAGTTTAACTGTAATAATATACAGTATACCAAAACGTGAAATGATAGCAATAAGTATTTTCATCAAAAGCAGTTTTTCTCTGAGGTTGTATGTCTTATTTCTCATAACATAAGGGCATAAAGATTGTGAGTAACTGTTTTATTGTCACGTGTTGACACTCGCTTAGTCAGGATGATGTTGTGGAGCTAGCGATCAGTGACAATTTATGATAGGAACTTGCCAATAATTATAAACTTGTATCAGTTGCAAATTAGTTTTCCCTCGTGCTGAGTCGTGGTGGTGAAATGTAATGGTTTAATTATCCACCTGTATTCTCGGTTATTCATAGGAATAATATGTCGTCGTTTGTATGTATCCTATGGTATAAGCTAATAGCGTCACAGTAGCACTGTTGTGGTGTCGATTATTGAAGATATTTCAGAAAGTAAGAAGTTTGTTGAATATTGTCCTTTGCGTAATAACCCTAATTCTCGTACCAGGATACTCGCTAGAGGGCGGCATTGAGCCAACGAGTGAGAGCAGAAGTAGTCACCCAGATGGTCGCTGGAGGTTAGCACTGACGTCAGGCTGTGGACAGGTACAACATAAGTGATGGTGTGTGGTATTTCTGTACAGCTCACTGTATTATAGTTTCCAAATGTGTGTGCATGTATTTGTCTTGGTTTATGAATATTATCATAGACATGTCACGACATTACCACATCGGATGGGTTCAGTTGTTATAATATAATTTTAGTTACCTATAATAGTTGCCAGTACTAACTGGGTACATGGATTTACAAAGGTTTTTTTATTTTCCCAGTCCGTTGTCAAGTCAGTTGTAAAATAAATCATATCGTCAAATTAATTATATTGAGAACAACGATTTAATATGTTTTCTTGTATACGTATAAATGTGTCTGTATTTTATAAGTTTATGTTTTGGGGTCACAGGAAGACGGCACATTATGTGCCATGTGACCACCACGTAACAACACTTTTTGTTTTGATTGCTAATGTATATGTATCCTTGTTGTTACGAAATAAAATTTGATTGATTGATTGATTGTACATGTCTTGGAATATGCTGGTTGTGTATTGCGCTGTTGGACAGTGTTTTAACTTAAGGTTCATGTACTTAATTTTAATGTATATTGACATCAGTTTAGAGATGTTTACTTTGATGGTAAAGGTATCCCTGTGTTGTATTATATGTGTATATATTTATACCTGTGTTGTTGTTACAGGGTCTTATCGTGTGTGATGTAAATAAAGAGAATTGTGAAACGATGATCCAGCGCTCCGCGTCCATCCTTGACATGTGTAAATAATTTAGCATTTCAAATTATTTGTGTTTGAATCCATCTGGAGTATTTGTAATTGTGCTTGAATATATTAGTTTTCATTTTCTGCGTAATGTTATTGCTGTTTATAATAAGCAGTTTCTGAAGTAGCGAGATGTGACCGTTAATCTCCCATTTCCACGCAGTTGATTTTCCCTTTGGCGGCATATTAACTTTTTGTCAGATTATTATAAGGGGTGGACCTTACAAGGAAACTGTACCTAATAAAATACTTAAAATAAATGTGTACACGTACAGTCACTGCAATCATATCAAATACATAGTCATCAATCTTCTTAAAAAATAAACCACCCCTGGCTCTACTAAAATGCATGCATGTAGGTTGCATGTCAATATTGTCCAAATTTAGCAAATTTTTGCAGCATCCACAGGGTAACATAAAAATGGATGAAATCACTCTGACTAACAGCATGCGTAATACACTGAACATATACCACTTAATCTACTAGTATCTCTGCTGTATTATACTCCTTTCCAATGACAAATTATTTAAGTACTACATTGGTATTATGGGTCAGACCAGGAAGCGTAACCGTGCTCTGACCCCTGTTAGCTCCTGTCCGAATACAACCTCGTGGGTATTTATAGAATCAACCAGAAGCCAGGCGTCAGCGCAGCCAGCTATTGTTGACATGGCACCTTGACTAATTGCAGTGGCACGCACCGATTATAGGGGCTGTATCAACAATACAGTAGATCCTGTTAACCCTGAACGGGTTAACAGGATCTACTGTTAACTATAGCATGGGTGGCTATAGTTTCGAAATTATCGATTTTCTGTAAATGCAACTCAAGTTGTGTATACTTTAATGTTACATTGCTGGTAGTACGCTTGTTAGCAATACAATATATTGTATCTACAGCCTGTATGGAATACTGTTTGCATTATATTGATTCTGTTTCACAGTTTTAAATATATTTATTATTTAGTTTATATATATAGTAAAATTAATGCACCATTATATCTTCATGGAGTACATGTTGTGATCATGTGTTCACAAATGTTCCGACAAAGACAATATATTCTGCTGTGCTTCTTTCACACACAAAATATACTGAAAGAAATTGACATGTAGTGTACCCTTTCCAAAGTTATAGCCACTTAATAAATCTATTCACCTCTAGAATTAAGACTGGTAGGTATGTATACTGACAACAAAAACAAACAATTCCATTAATTAAGATGCAGATCCGATATGTCATACCAGATCACTGCACATAACAGAGCAAGACAGAAAGACATCTTGTCTCCTATTCATTTATCCCTAATCTTACATGGATGGCTTATTTGAACGATTATCAAAAAAGAACTATGTGGGATGCTACAGAGGCAGCCACGATACACGCATACATACATACATACATACATACATACATACATACATACATACATACATACATACATACATACATACATACACACACGCACGCATACACACATACACACATACATACATGCATGCATGCATGCATACATACAATTATTATGTCGACAATTGTTCACTAAGAATATCGCCACCCGGACGCGCATTCATATCACCATGCAATCCATTTCTGCTCTGGCAATAAGAACTTTTTCCCCCCTTATTGCCAGAGCTGCTCTGCGGATTTCTGCTCTGGCAATAAGGATTGTTTCGCCCGTATTGCCAGAGCAGCTCTGCGGATCGATTATTATCGCAGTTTCCCCGCTACGATCGCCTAAATCAGTCAAAAAACGATACCAAGGCGTCATGTGTATCTGAAACAATCACTACGTCGACATGTGTTCGCTAAACACATCACAAACCGGACGCGCATGCACATTACCATCATTCGATTTCTGCTCTGGCAATAAGAAATTTTTCTTTTCTTATAGCCAGAGCTGCTCTGAGATTTGCACTGAAAATCCGCTAGGGGCACATTGGTTTCTGCTCTGGCAATAAGACATTTTTTCGCCCTTATTGCCCGAGCAGCTCTGGTAATAGTCAGGGTGTTGCATAAAAGTTAACACAAATTATGAAAATGTTAATACAAAGCAATAAATAAATACATACAAAATAGTAAATGTGGAGTAGTCATTTGTCCCATATCATACACTGACATCAGTATAACAATGCTGCCACACTATCCCGTGTACATATGATGAGCACACATGTTTCAAAACATGTAGATATCATCAATAAAGAATGTATTAAAACAACAAAACTGTTTTGTGTCATACCTCTGAAGGAATTCCAGTGTAGAAGCTGCTCCACCTGGAAATTCAATGTTGAAAACAAAGTATGCCACAAACAGCATGCTGATGCCAACAATTATGTCCTCTATGTGGTTGGCCACAAACAGCATGCTGATGCCAACAACAATGTCCTCTATGTGGTTGGCCACAAACAGCATGCTGATGCCAACAACAATGTCCTCTATGTGGTTGGCCACAAACAGCATGCTGATGCCAACAACCATGTCCTCTATGTGGTTGGCCACAAACAGCATGCTGATGCCAACAACAATGTCCTCTATGTGGTTGGCCACAAACAGCATGCTGATGCCAACAACAATGTCCTCTATGTGGTTGGCCACAAACAGCATGCTGATGCCAACAACAATGTCCTCTATGTGGTTGGCCACAAACAGCATGCTGATGCCAACAACCATGTCCTCTATGTGGTTGGCCACAAACAGCATGCTGGTGCCAACAACAATGTCCTCTATGTGGTTGGCCACAAACAGCATGCTGATGCCAACAACCATGTTCTCTATGTGGTTGGCCACAAACAGCATGCTGGTGCCAACAACAATGTCCTCTATGTGGTTGGCCACAAACAGCATGCTGATGCCAACAACCATGTTCTCTATGTGGTTGGCCACAAACAGCATGCTGGTGCCAACAACAATGTCCTCTATGTGGTTGGCCACAAACAGCATGCTGACGCCAACAACCATGTTCTCTATGTGGTTGGCCACAAACAGCATGCTGGTGCCAACAACAATGTCCTCTATGTGGTTGGCCACAACTTGCTTGTCCAGGACCAGCATCATACGTTTCACGGCCAACAAAGATTCTCCTGTAACAAAGCAAGCTCAAGTTAGTGAAGTACTGGTTAAACTGCAGACACTCTACTTCAAAACATGTATTACCCTGTAGTAGACATGTATAGAAGGTCCTCGCCAGGCTAGAAGTTTACAGCTGATTTGCTGTAAATTCAGGTGAAAGCAAAGTAAAATGTTATTGTTTTGTACTAATTAACTTAGGGTAATTATTACAAAATAATAAGCTAATTTTGACAGGACAGTATCCAAACCTGTTGAAAACCAATGTCATTGATTCCCAAACGAGAGACAAAAACAAAGTCTAACCAATACTAAATTTGTTATTAAGAACCTCTAGTGAACTAGTTATAATTACTGGAATATGCATACCACACAAAATTAGAACAAGGGGTTTCAGGCCAGGCTGGTAGCTGCTCCACTTCTGATGCTGAAGCCGTGTCTTACAACCCAACAAATAATGCACAGAACCAAAACTATGTTTATTTATGTCAGCAGCCCAAACATTATGAAATTCAGATTCTACTGCTCGCATCAGCTAGATACAAACCTAAACAAATTATGAATAAAATTCTGCAATAAACACAAGAAACATGTTACTGTTTCACTACCAAGATATGTAGCGCTAGTTTTACTGCCATGCATTCATGATTTGAAACACACCATCATAGTACTGCGCATATCAAATTATACATCATTTCTACAAATACCAATGCACACTTACCCACCAAAGTTTCGATGAACAGCTGGTCATGGTCTTCTCCGAACACTGCCATCACTGCTAGGATCAGTGCAGCCAACTTGCATTGCCCGCTGTTGACTTCACTATGCTGGAGGGCGAATGTTTCTTCTTGAAATACAACTCTCGTTCTCTGTTTTGAAGACTCTTCCAAGAACTTCTTCAGAATGTTGCCTTTCTACAAGACAAATTCACTCACTTGTTTCACAACATCCACACCGAGCAACGTCTCAAGTGCCCAGCAATACCGCGTTCATGAAACAGATACAGCAAACTCTTGACAAGATCAGACGTACTCTTTCCAGAGACGATGTCCACCCGTTGCTAGTAGATAATCTGCTCCATCAAGACTTTCACACTGCCATTATATGAGAAGCCTTCATCGGACAATTTCACCAACCGCTGCCTCGTCTCCTCCTGGTCAGCTGTTGTCTCACCTTCAGGTGGGCAGTCTGTCTCACCTTTAGGTGGGCAGTCTGTCTCACCTTCAGGTGAGGAGTCTGTCTCACATTCAGGTGAGGAGTCTGTCTCACTTTCAGGTGGGGAGTCTGTCTCACTTTCAGGTGAGGAGTCTGTCTCACTTTCAGGTGGGGAGTCTGTCTCACCTTCAGGTGGGGAGTCTGTCTCACCTTCAGGTGGGGAGTCTGTCTCACCTTCAGGTGAGGAGTCTGTCTCACTTTCAGGTGGGGAGTCTGTCTCACTTTCAGGTGGGGAGTCTGTCTCACTTTCAGGTGAGGAGTCTGTCTCACCTTCAGGTGGGGAGTCTGTCTCACTTTCAGGTGGGGAGTCTGTCTCACTTTCAGGTGGGGAGTCTGTCTCACTTTCAGGTGGGGAGTCTGTCTCACTTTCAGGTGGGGAGTCTGTCTCACCTTCAGGTGGGGAGTCTGTCTCACCTTCAGGTGGGGAGTCTGTCTCACCTTCAGGTGGGGAGTCTGTCTCACCTTCAGGTGGGGAGTCTGTCTCACCTTCAGGTGGGGAGTCTGTCTCACCTTCAGGTGGGGAGTCTGTCTCACCTTCAGGTGGGGAGTCTGCCTCACTTTCAGGTGGGGAGTCTGTCTCACTTTCAGGTGGGGAGTCTGTCTCACCTTCAGGTGGGGAGTCTGTCTCACCTTCAGGTGGGGAGTCTGTCTCACTTTCAGGTGGGGAGTCTGTCTCACCTCCAGGTGGGGAGTCTGTCTCACCTTCAGGTGGGGAGTCTGTCTCACCTTCAGGTGAGGAGTCTGGCAGCCAGTTCATACATCCGTAACTATCAGTGTGCGTCGATTGTGTTGGCTGTGTAGCAGTGCAGTTCTTCTTCCATTTCACAGCCTGCAGTGGAGAACCCCGGTTAAGGTTTTCTATCCAACACACTAGTTGATTGAGCAGTGAGTGGTACCCACACCCAATGACGTCGCCGCCAATGCGGTCTTCCAACGAGTCAGGGTATCTCCTCACCACTGTTTCAGCAATCAGTGACAGATGCCGTTACTGAGACCGTGTGCACTCTAGGAGTATGGCAACTGCTATGGTGCGCACCAGGCCTCTCCGGTTTTTGGGGTGGGACTTTTGCCCGGCATCAACATACCCATCGTGGTATGGGACACTATGTTCCATGGTACGGCAAAGTCTGCGTTCACACTTGGTGACAGGCTGGGAGATTACTCAGGGACTGCTCTCACCTTCTGAGGTGTTGTCACACCGCTTGCTTCAGCAGTTGATGTTGATGGCATATCACTGTTGACAGATGTTGCTGAAATGAATTGTCACATATAAATATATTTAAAATCACCCTGAATACTACTGGACTTAGGGGGAAATATAAGTTAATATAATAGGGAACCTACATTTTGCTAAGGGCGGTGATACACAATTGGGTCCTGTGCAGAATACATTATTTTTATGCACGCATATTTATTTTTTCAGTTCATCTTTGAATAATTGTTTGACGCCAGGGACTGGCAAAATCAGACAGAAAGTGTTTTGTTATCAAACAAAGAGTTTGTATTTCTTGTGAAATTATTTTCCTACCATTATGTGTGTGTATATATATATATATATATATATATATATATATATATATATATATATTACACTACATACCACATTGCCTGGACGATAGAGGGCGCTACTCTGTGGCGACCAGCAGCTGTTCGTTCGTCGCTATATTTTTAGTATTATTCTGCCTATTTTGTGGGCGCCGCCTATATATTTTAGTTTGAGTTTGTGAATGACTGATCCGTGCAATGGATGACAGCAAGTACCTGATTCTTGGACTTTTTATTGTGATGTCAACGTTAATTCAAGTGTGCTACGCCCAGCAAGGAAACGCCCATCATGGCGGACTAAGTCTAAGCCGTGAGTATTTACTGGCTTTAAACAACCGTGTACATCATGACTCTGATTATTTATCTAACATTGACTTTCCGCCTGGCATGACGAGAAACAACACCAAACCGTTGCGTAAACGAGGAAGGAAAGGTGGTGTGCGACAAAGACTACGTAAGATGAAACACAAGCCCCCTTTGCCATCGATGATCTTGGCCAATGTTCGTTGTCTGAAAGGCCTTAAGATGGATGAATTACGTGCCAACGCAACCTTTTTCAACGAATACAGAGATGCTTGCCTTATGGCTTTCACCGAGACTTGGTTCGACCAAAATGTTGGCGATCGTGGGACATTCATCAAGGGATTTGGATGCCCCACCCGGCTTGATCGCGACAAGCAGACGACCGGAAAGGCGAAAGGTGGGGGTGTTTGTTTATATGTCAACGAGCGTTGGTGCAAGACCGTCATTGTGCGTGAACAGCTCTGCACCCCGGACATTGAACTGTTGGCGGTGTCACTACGGCCACTGTATCTCCCCCGCGAATTTCCACAATTGTTTGTGACTGACCCAGAGCCAACGTGGATCGCGCCGCCCAGCATATCTGTGACGTAACACAGAAACTGGACGCTTTGTCTACCGATGCACCCAAGTTCATATTGGGTGATTTCAATCAGTGTAAACTCGAGAATTGTCTGCCAACTTACCACCAATACATTACGTGCCCAACCCGAATGAACAAAACAATTGACTCGTGCTACGGTTCGGTGCCCACTGCGTATCGGTCCATTGCCAAGCCGCCGATTGGTGACTCCGATCACAACACTGTCCACTTGGTACCCATTTATAAATGTGTCCTGAAGCGTGCAAAGTGTGTTGAGAGACAGGTCAAGGTGTGGAATGAAAACAGCGTAGCCAGACTACAAGGTTGCTTTGATTGTACGAACTGGGATGTTTTTCGGGATTCTTGTGATAGCCTGGATGAACTTACCGATGTTGTAACCAGTTACGTTTCTTTCTGTGTTGACACTGTTATACCTGTGAAGAAGTCCAAAGTGTTCCCGAATAACAAACCATGGGTTTCTAAACATCTAAAGAAAGTTTTGAACGAAAAGAAAAGGGTTTATTTTCTGGGAGATTTAGCTGAACGGAAGGAAGTTCAAAGGGCGGTGAAATCAGAAATTAGGAAAGCAAGAGAGAATTACAAAAAAAAAATAGAACTTAATTTTAAAACAGGTGATATGAGAACAGTATGGGATGGCATTAAGACCATGAGTGACATGAAGCAAAATGGATATAATTCCAAACGCTTATCGCCCTTAGGGGGTAAAGATGACGGGGCGTTTGCAGAGGATATGAATTCTTTCTATTCTCGTTTTAATAATCACGATTTTCGTTCTGTCATTGATGATATCATAAGCTCCACTAAGACAGATTGTAACCTACATATCGATGAAAAAGACGTGTTGAGGGTATTCCAGTGCACAAATGTGCGGAAAAGCCCTGGACCTGATGGTATTTCTGGTCAGGTTTTGAAGAATTGTGCCACTCAGTTGTCCGGTATCTTCCACTCCATCTTTCAGGCCTCCCTTAGCTTACATAAAGTCCCTACCTTGTGGAAAACGTCTATTGTCGTGCCTGTCCCCAAGAAATCTCGTCCTGCTAGTCCTAACGATTTTCGTCCAGTAGCGTTGACGTCGCACGTAATGAAGAGTTTTGAAAAAATCATTAAAACCATGATCATGACCCGTACAGACCATCTTTTAGATCCCCTGCAATTTGCATATCGGCCTGGGAGAGGGGTGGAGGATGCAGTCGCTACTCTAATAAATTATGTACTTTGTCATCTTGAGGACGCCAAAACTCATGCCAGAGTTGTCTATCTGGATATGAGTTCTGCCTTCAATACGCTGCAGCCTCACTTGTTGTTTAAGAAATTAATTTCCGAATTTAAGCTTGAATCTGAATTGGCGCTATGGGTGCTTGATTTTTTGGTGGGGAGACCCCAACAGGTTCGAGTGAATAACACAACTTCTAGCGTGAAGGTTGTTTCCACTGGCTCACCCCAAGGATGTGTCTTATCCCCTCTTTTATTCATTTTATACACAAATGACTGCAGGAGCATCCGTCCGAATAGGTACTTTATTAAATTCTCAGATGATACAGCTTTACTCAGTCTGTTGTCTAACGATGAAGTTGGCCATGGTCCTGTGTTAAACGACTTTGTTGCATGGTGTGATAGATCGTATTTGTGTCTGAATGCAACAAAAACCAAAGACATGTGCATTGATTTTAGGATATACCCTCCATCCCAGTCTGATACTGTCATCCACGATAACAAGGTAGAGGTAGTTGACGAGTATAAATACCTCGGCACAACAATTGACAATAAGTTGAAATGGGACCGCCACTGCAGTGTCACGTACAAGAAATGCCAGCAGCGTCTTTACTGCCTTAGAAAACTTCGATCCTTTAATATTGATAACACCATTTTATCCATGTTTTACAAATCTTGTATACAGAGTGTTTTGACATTTTCTTTTATATGTTGGTTTGGGAACGTTAGCCAGAAAGACAAGAATAAATTGCAGCGCGTTGTAAATATTAGTAGCAAAATAACCGGCCTCAAACAAACCTCTGTCACTGCTTTGTACGAAAAGCAGGTTCTCCGTAAAGCCAATAAAATAATTAATGACAGCACACACATCCTATATAACGAGTACGTCCTTCTGCCCTCGTCCAGAAGGTTCAGAACAATAACATCCAAAACAAACAGAAAGCGAGATTCATTCATCCCAATGTCAGTACGACTCCTAAATTCAAAACGATAATCACCTCTGGCGTTATGTGTGTATGTTGTATTTTATTTTTTTATTTGTAAAAGAAAGACCACAATTACAATTTAACTTTAATTTTAAAATTATATTATAGAATTTATCTTGTATTTTATTATGATTGATGTTCACTTACTGTTTTAATAATGAATTTATTAGCATTTTTTTTATTTCTCTACTCTGTATTTTATATTTTTATGACGACGAACGCTGCAAAATGAATTTCCCGGTTCGGGACAATAAAGTTTTATTGTATTGTATTGTATTGTACATTCAATGCCAAAAACTACCGCATTGCCTGTACACATACATTGCCTGTACATATACGTGTACAGGCATTGTTTTAACATTCCACACACAACTCACTAGTGCTTTTAATGATGTTTTGACTAGTCACATATGTTCTTTTTGATGGAATTATGCAGTTTAATGTGTGTTGTAGCCAGAGCTGTAACAAGTACATTTATTTTGTACTTGAGTAAAAGTAAAAGTAACTCTAGAAAAAGCTACTCAAGTAAAAGTAAAAGTACTGCTATAAAATGTACTTGAAGTACAAGTAAAAAGTAAAAACTTGTACTTGAAGTAAACACAAAAGTACTTTTCTCCTGTAATGATCTAAAATGACCGATGCAGCCAACTAATGTGAATAAAACAAAATATTCACAATATCATTTAGCATATATACCAAGCTGATATAATTTTCTTTAGTAATATTTTATTCGCTGCATAATAGATAAATGTTTTAACAGTGTGAAATATAAGTATCACAGTGCAAACAGCACTACACACAGGCTGTAAATAGCCTACATCATGTTTGATTACTAGCACGACTACAACAACCATCGTATTAATAAGTAGAAGATATACACGTTATTATAGGGTTGTTAACATTGTTGTCATCTTGGACGTGAGAAGAATTTTTTTCATTTGTGATATTTGACGAAGGTCTAGACCATGTGGTTACAACATTCCTTTCATAATAATTATGCCTTCATGTGTAATTGCAACATTTATTTCAAAAGACTAATGTAAATATGTATAGAAACTGATTTCACTAAGTTATACACACTGATCTATATTACAGATATATAGGCCTACAGATGATAACGATCGGCAGATTGGCGGTGGGCGATAATGGGGAACTCTCGTTATACAACTAGCATGTGACATTCACAAGTATCATGTAAAGTTAACAAACTGTGTCAACAACAGGCAAGACACAAGAAGACAGTAAGGCAGCTGTTTTTACTTGTTTGGTCAAAACAAGGAGTTAAATAATTCTTGGCTATTGTTTTCTGAGCGGCCCAGTCGGGGCAACCGGCATAGCCGGCTGTGGTCCTGCTGACACCTAATTCAGGCTCAGCGCCAGACCTTAAGATTGCAATTATCTCACCGAATTCATCACGTAACAAAATAAATCCGGCCAGTCCGGGACATTTAACACGTCTGTCTCTGCTTATCTGTTATTTCTATTTGTTGTTTCCTGTGACATTTTAAAATAAATCTACGCTGACGGCAAACAGTGCCGCACGTGCTTCTGACACAGATCATTCGCGGAACTTTTTAGGAGCTTCGCAAATTTAATAAAGAAATTATGAGTACTTCGTTACATTTAGAAAAAGTACTCACATTTGTACTTCGTTACAAGTAAAAGTACTTCCCCAAAAATGTACTTCGTTACTCAAGAAAAGTAAACTTTTCTCCTTAAGTAAAGTAACGAAGTAAAAGTACTTCGTTACATTACGGCTCTGGTTGTAGCATATAATTTTATATTTGTACGAACGGGAAGTTTGAGCGCGTATACTTTTGGTGTCGAGCATTACCTGTACATATACAAATATCATATATTATGGTTTTATGCTGGTTTAATGGGGTGTATATTTCAGATTAGAATGCACGGTTACAAAGTTACTACAATCATTGACACGTTGCACATATACAAAAACTGAGTCCATGTTGAAAACGAATTGTGCACATGCATCATTTCGCGATAATCTAGACACGGGGAGCGGTGGTCATGCGGTAGAGCGCCGGACTGTCAATCGTGGGGACGGTGGTTTAATTCCACGTACCTCCGTTTCGAAATTTAGGCAATTTTGTTTACCCCACATTTGCCTGTGTCTTTCAGAAGAGACACTAAAAGTTGGTGGTCCATTCTATCTGCTGTCTATGCCGGGGGAAGTAAAAGACCCCACACAGGGGTAAATGTGTAACCTATAGTGGACTCACTAATTCTTGAGGACAACTCCTGCGCTGGCCCAAATTTGGGCTGTTTGGAGGAAAACACCTAAGAAATAAGAACTAAGAACAACACTTCCGAAAGTTTGCTTTAGAGGAGCTTAACTCTTTACTGCGCAGACCGTCCAAAACCGCCCAACCCCTCGTATGCGCAGACCGTCCAAAACCGCCCAGTAAAATCACAGTTTGTGGGCCTTTCGTTTACCGCGATCAGATCCCTCTTTTACTTTAACCAGCCAGCTGAAACTGCTGACCTAAGCTCTATGTATGTCACGGAAACATGTGCTGTCACCATCTTGTGAAAAAAAAATTTCGATGGCGAATTAAGTGAGTTTATTTGGAAGGACGTTGAAGTGCATTCGTCTAGTTGACCTCCGACATCGTGCGGCATTTGGCGTATATTACTGAGATCATTTCTCGACGATTTCGAGTCGGATTTTGATGTTTGCAACGTGAATAATGTCGACAGCGATCACGGAGACCCTGTTATCGTCCATCTACGTTGTCTGTGCGACTTTTCGTTGTTGAGATACGAAGAAGATGACCCGTCGGCGGCATGTTCGTTTCGCCGATTTGCAGCCATTTTATTGTTCGGATCACCGTCCGTACTTCGTTTGGTTTATTTAATTTATAGTATTTCATTAATATGCACTATGCTCACATTGCTTCTGATAAGGGAGCATCTACTTGTGAAAGGAGTGTGCTATCTTTCGTTATTCGAGTGTTGATTTTACATACGAAAAGAACATTCCATTCGGCAACATGATCGGTAAACGATAGCCATTTGGTAAATTATGGCATGATTTTTGTCTTCTGTCGCGTTGGCGTTGTTTACAAAAGTAATTATAATTTGAAAACTAACCGTCAAAAATTGATAAATGTTTTACTAGGATAAAACTAACATACATGGCTACATTAGTTCCACAGGATCACTGTTATGTGTTCTAATATTTTTTAAATATTTAGCATGATGAAGTTGCTTATTTATTTGTTCATTATAATTGTTGAAGTTTGCTTCAAGATCTGAAATGTAATTGATTGCAACACATACATTTTAATAACACATTTTATTCACACAATCATTTCATGTACAGTGCAATTAATATCATATATTTTTGTGCATCTGTTGTTGAGTTATTCAAATTTTAATGCAAGCAACATGCAGTGTAATTCTCGGATGGCTGCCATCTTAAAATTGTCTGCCCACAGCAGGGTGTAAAATATGAAGACTGTCCACCCAGTAAAGAGTTAATGTCGTACGGCCAGAGATTGGTATGTTTCTAATAGGTTACTGTTATCAAGACTGCCTGTATTGATTGTGTGTTGTAATTTTGCCGTGGCATGCTTGATGAAGTTTACGTTAGAATAGCAGAAAACATGAAAGTTAAACGGCCAATCGAAGATACTCATGTGAGTTTGGTTTTGGCACGGGAAATTGACTGAGGTCTGACTCTGAGCGTGATCATTACAATTTAGTTGCTACGTTATATTAGTGAATTGACCAACAACGAATATTTGTATAACTACATTATATTTATCGTGTTTTATAAAGGTGTTTTATATATCATGTTTTAAATGGACAATATTGTTTTTGAATCTTTTGAATATATAACATTCAATATTCAAGATTCAAAATACTTTATTGTCCGTTTAAAACATGACATATAACGGAAATGTCTTGTTAGTTACACATAACATGATAGCCATAATAACGTTGGTGAATCATATATTGAATGCTATATACTGATTTTCTAGCATACTATAATATAACAGCTGCATTTCAGTTTAATTAATGTTCATATATTCATGTAAGGTCTTTGCTCAACAGGAAAAGTAAAAAAGGACCCGATCGGCCATGTCCATACTGCGGAGTGTTCCACATGCTTCTAACAAGGCACTTGAGGTTGCAGCACAAAAATGAAAAGGATATTCTGCATGCATTGTCTCTCCCAAAATCTAAACGAAACGATGCCCTTGCCGCATTAGAAAAGATGGTATTTACCACCATAATGTAGAACTGCTCCAGACGGATCCGAAAGTGAAATTAGTCAGAGAGAGAGAGACAGCAAGGTACACCGAAGGATCTGGTGCTATGTGGCACATGCCATGGATGCTACAACAGAGCATATTTGTGGAAACACAAGCAAAACTGTCACTCTTCATCGCCCGCCGCTGAATCAATACCCGTGTCATTGTTCCGCATACCCTCCGCCAGCGACAGCTTCAAAGCTAACATTTTGAGCAGCTTCGTCAGTGACGATGTAGGAAAGATCTGCCAAAGCGATCCAACAATTTTGCTCCAGGGGCAAAGCGTTTATACGAAAATTGCACAAAAACCAAACAAGAAATCCAGTGTCAAGCACTCGGTGATGGCAAACATGGAATACAAGGAATTTAAAGACCAAAAAAGACCATGTCCCAGCAACCCAGCAATGTCCGTTGATATTTTGGAATGCAGAAATTTCCCTGCTTTGGAAAAGGCCATCCAACTGTATACATCCAGCAGAAGTCAGCTGAAACTGGATTGAAAGGTTCCTTGTACTACCTACTCAAGAAGACAGCATCAGCATTGAAGGCCAACTTCATCTTCAACCATGACGATGAGAAAGCGTAAGAAATTGACAAGTTCGTTGTTGTATTAGAGATGTACCACACAAGTCTCTTTTGAGACTCAACGTATAAGATAAATGTCAATCGCCAGACAAATCTAAGGAGACCGAACAATTTGCCTTCGGAAGAAGCCATTGCAAGGGTGAGGTCCTACACTGTCACAATGACGAAGGCAATCATTGGGCAGCCACTTACGCCAAAGAACTTGCCGTTCACAAAATGTGACTATGTAAAGGATGCAAAACGTCTTGTTCTTGCAGGCTTTAAATTTGTTCTTTTCAAAGTGTATAAGATAAGCTAAGATAGCTTTATTGCCATGTGTTCACATTGTAGTTACAATAAAACATTGGAATGTGTAATGATATTGGTCGTCGTACTATTCACATGACAATACATTCACATGCACCAAACACTACTTTAAAAAAAATAAAAATAAGAACATTCACATAAAAACGTGTGAATATTTGTTTTTCTCTTTATAACATCAATAAATAATTGATACGATCTATTAGAAATATATTCTAAGCTTAAAATGTACAATATGAAATAAAATAATATATAATAAATATCTTGCGGTGTGCAGGTTGACCCTCTTCAACTTCCGTAGAGGAGGGGAGCCTGCCAGGCTGAACATGTCTCACTGGTTTGATGCAAGAAATGATTTGTGGATCGACCAGTCACGGATCATAAAGATGAAATCTGTGGAGGAAGAGATATTCTCAGACCTCAAGATCATGTACCAGACTGGGAAAGGGAACGATCAGCTCGTCCCAGTTCTGGTACCAACTGATGTGACGCCAGCACTGTGCATGCTCACAACACCGGAAAACAGAAAGCTTGTTGGCGTGCCAGACCAAAACAGATATCTGTTTCAGAGAGGGCCATTGCAGTGGATACCACTCAATGCGCAGAGTGGCTCAACTGTCTGGGGTGAATGATTGCTCATCGATTACCGCCACAAAGATGAGGCGCTATTCAAGCACGCAGTATGCTGCTCTTGATGTGCCAACACACCAGCACACGTATTTCTACTTGCACGTGGACCATTCAAGGCACATCAACGAAACAATATATCAAACGCCTTTGGCAGAAGTCACTGTTGTTGGCAAATGCCTTCAACAAATTGATGAAGGTACCTTGATGCAAGTTTATGCATTCTGTTACGTTTCTGTTTTACTTGTTTTGGGTCAAATAAATGTTCTATACATAATTCGCATTGTACTGTACTGTTGTTAAAAATATAAGCTGGTTATGTGTTATTTTGTTGGTTTGTTTTTTATTGTTTTTATACTAAAACCTTAACTTATAAACTAACACATTTGCTCTAGTCTATTATTCCCATCAAGAATTGTGTTCTTTTATGGCCACAAATCCAGTACATGAAAATCTTAAGTAGTTTGCATAGTCTGTTCAATAAATAGGTGTTTTTATTATCTAGTTATCAAATAAAACATGACTTTCCTGAACGTTAGGTCAAAGGTTTGTTGAGTTATAGCTGTGGCGAAACCCAATTGAAGGATTTTTCTATTGCGGCAGAAGTACCATTGTGTTAAAATTGGTTCAGAAGTTGCTCTTGTACAGAATATTCTCCAGTGTGAAACAGGAGTCTACGTCGTCTATAAAGGATTTGGTTCTCACACAGCCTTCTTCGCTTATCCTTTAGATTAAGAAAAGCTGGATATCCGTGTAGTAGAAGGTGTGAGTGAAGTACTCTATGTCAGTAATGTTGAACTAATCAAGGGGAAATACGTGCTACTACCATTTGGAAGAGTGCATGTTGCAATGCCTGTCATTCATACAGTTTGCTTTATTATAAGTTTGATTTTGTATTTGTCTTAATCATAATTTATCCATTGTGAATGTATTTCTAAATTTCCTTGTGCCTCCATCCAGCATGTTTGTTGTGGTTGTGGCGAAGTAGACGTTGTCGCCTCGAACTGGGTTATAAATCAAGCCCACACGTACTGGCCCCCATTCAAGTCATCACAGCAAATTAATCAAGCTGTGCGAGAGACGATCAATCCAGACGCAGAAATGTGAACGATTTATGAAAGGCAGGTTCTCTGTGCTTGCGGTAAGAAAAGGGTCTTTCCATACATTTTGTGTATAGTTGCTTAGTTGTATATTTCATAGTTGAGATAATTTCACTCTATGCTGCTACATGGCTAAGACATACAATAAAATAATTTAATATTGCAGTTGTATGTTTCCAATAAGTAGGCCAATTTTTCAAACCATCTCTACAGTATTAACAGTAATAATGTAAATATAGCACCCAGCTCATATTGCCTAACCAACATATGTTCTGTGATTTGGGTGGCCCATGGCCCCTATTCAAGTATATGTAACCAACATAATTATTTTAAATAGCATACAATAAATGCCTTTTATTTTAGAATTAGCACCAGGTTTAATTTAAGGGGGTTGTTCTACATAGGTTGTGTTTGTATCCCGACAAAACAGACATATGATGTTTGATGCATGTACATGAACAGTCTCATGATGTCTTCCTACTATATTGTAGCGAGCTATGATGAGGCGGCAGAAGGCTCGCAAAGGGGAATTAACTTCCGACATACAAACGGAAGAAGAAGATGAAACCAAACAGCCAAAGAGTTATGTTATTACTTTTGAATTAACATCAAGGCTAGCAAGTCTACAATGTTAAGTTAGTTTTTATCAGTGAGAAATATTCATAGTTGTACTCAAATACTAAGCTAACCATAACTATGATTACTTGTAATGGATATATTTGGTTTCTTCGTACTCGTACTCATATGTCTACATAATTGTAATCAACTACATTTGCATTTGTTCATTCCAACTGTGGTTTGTGTGCAGTATTATTAGTGTACAGTAATTGTTGACTTTCCTTATAAGCAGTTAGTTTTACCCATGACAGTTATATAATTCCATGAACACATCTTACCTCAAGATCCTACTTCAAGGCCGATCAATAGTTGCCCAAAATCGAACATTGAGACTATCTCAAGATTAATATTCTGATGTTGCAGTGTCTCTATTAATGTATTTTTTTAATGTTTTATCCGGTTTGCATAGTCAATGCTGATTAATTTGACAAAGTATAATTATATAGGTACGGGTGACATCTCCAATCTCTTATTTCCACAGCAGCAGAATTCACTAACCGTGACCTCCTATCAATGTTCAACAATATATTTCATATGTTTGTCCTAGGTACAAACAGAAACCAGCTCATCCGCAAGATGACAGTGATGATGATAGTGGTGGCGGCTGTGAATTCTTCGTTAGGAAACCAGAGAAAGGCCGAAATGGAAAAATTAACTGCAGCAGGCACCCACGCCACCAACTGTTCCTAGTATGGTAGGGCTGCCACCAAGGTGTGGGGATGCCCACCAGATGGCGTGGCAGGGCTCTCCAAGTTGGGGGGATGCCCACGAGAGGGCGTAGCTGATCATGTGACAGAAGGTTTCCCGCCATTGGGGAAAAGTATAAATACCAGGGGAGGGAGAAAGAGACGAGGAGATTGGAGACTGAGATTGTGAGAGTGAACACGTTGGTTCAAGGAAACAGTTTGTGCGTAGCCACATGGCGCGTGATTTGTACTTTGATTTAAATTATACTTTACTGTCAGTTTATAACATTTGTTATTTCAAATATAAAATAAAGATTGCTCCTGGCGAGTTTGATATAAGGTGTTTGTTCATAGTTCTCTTACGCCAGTACAGCATAAGTTATCCTCCAAGTTGATTCCGTTTATTTACTCTGCCGTCGTCTATTTATAATTAGTCTAGGCAGTGGTACGACACTGGTATTTAATAACTTTCTTTCTGTGGATTGCCTTTATTTCCGATATGTTATATAGTTTACATAGTTTGTAGTATAATGTTGCCATATGTTGGTCAATGGCCATATTTCATAATGGAATAATGTGGTCTTAGATACTTATGCTGGAATGAATTCCATCATAGACACCATTGTAACAACATCCATTTATGGCCTATTTGTGTTATTCAGCTACTAACTGTGTAGTTCAAAGACTGGTACTAAAATATTAAACGTTGCTATGTAACAGTTAAATGATCCTTCAAGTATCTCAGCCGGGCATGTTAGTTGTTTGTAATTTTTTAAATACACACTTGATGACTGTTTTTAAATCTGACAGATAGACAGTATGGAGTACCACACCACGGACTCCAACAAGTTGGAGAACGCCGTCATCTGCCCTTGGATCGGCAAGGACACTTTTAACATTTGTTGGGTCGCCAGTGCTACTGCCAATTTCATCGTCACCAGCCAGGCAGTTTTCAGGTAACTAGTCCATATAATACAACTTAAAAACATATCTCTTATATTGAAACAAACATTCAGCTTCAGCCCTGACACAAAATGTGACTACCGGGGGGTGGTATGTAAAGGATGCAAAACGTGTCTTGTCTAGCAAGTTTAAAATTTGTTCTTTTCAAACTGTATTTAGATAAGATAAGATATGATAGCTTGATTGCCATGTGTTCATAATAGTTACAATAAAGCATTGGAATGTGTAATGATATTGGTCATACATTCACATGCGCCAAACGATGATGATAAAATATACTACTACTTTAAATAAAATAAATAAGAACAACCACATAAAAGGGTGAGAATATTTTTTTCTTTTATAACATCGATAAATAATTGATACGATCTAGTAGAAATATATTAGCTTAAAATGTAAAATATGAAACAAAATAATATATAATAAATTATAATAAAATATACACAATAAATACTCATCAGAAAGTGGAATATGTGTTTGTTGCAGGTGGGAGAAAAATCACTTCTGTTTTGACAAGGCTTGAACGGCTGGGGGAAAAGCTCGTATTGTATAATATTGTTCAATGCTCAGGAGGTTCTGTATATCTTTTGGCAGCTTTTGAGAGGGAGATGCTGTCACGCATGACTGCCATCCAGCTGACACTAGACGGCATAATGCAGGAGCTGGCCTCTCTGTGGAAGCAGGTGAACATTCTGCAGAGGACATATGACAACAAGGAGCTGCCAGATGACATAACATTCCCTCTGGCGAGTGTGGAGCAGCTTGAGGAACTGGAGGTCAAGCTGCTTGACAGAAACATCCTAAAACGTGTGGTGAGCATTTAAATAATCATCTTTCTGTTTCTTTTATACACATTTATTTATAAGATTAACAATGCTTTGATATCAGCCTGGACTAAATCAGCTGTATGAGTCAAGAGCAAAAGGTATTAAAATCATAAGTGACTTGAGTCACTTCCTGTCGCAATATTATGATATACCACCATCAGGCAGGAGACTCAGCGCGTATAGAATTTGTTGTAAATATTTGTCTTGATTGATGCAATAAAATATGCAAGCGGCACCGTATGTTGTTTCTTTGGCGTTTAATCCAACGTAAACAAATCCGCCATTTGTTTGATGCACATGATGGCCTCTAACTGATAGTACCATAACATTTTAAAAAGCACTCTCTTTTGTAAGGATTTACATTTACCATATATACTTACGAAAGTCTCACCAGTAACAGTTCGGTTGCCCTACACACAATTATTATTTTTGAACAGCATTAATCTGGGCACCATCTTTGCTAATGATTGTAGCGTCTACTCTTTTCCATTTGAAATGCAGAATGGCAATACTTGTGATGTTTACGGACGCTCTAGTGAACGGAAGGCGTATTCTATATCATTTAAAATTCAGGCTGTCAACGCAGTAAATTCAGGCGTAAGCAACAAAGCTGTGGCAAAGAAATTTGGGTAGACCAGCGTCAGACTCAAGAGTGGTGTCGAAAAAAAAGTGGAATATGACAAGTTGGTCAAGTCAAAGAAACGACTGTTGTGAGGTGGAAGAAAATTCCGCTATGAAGACATCAAGCAGCAAAGCTTTCTGCAGAGACCCGTCCACCCATCATTTGGATGGATAAAAACGAATATGGATGGGTAGAAATATGGGTGGACAGATAAAAAATTAAGGAGCAAAAAAATCATAGATATTGTTAGTTATAAAGTGAGTGTAAGTGGTGTCACATGTGTGTTTGTAGTCCATTTCAGGTCATCAGACACATTTGAAAGTTTGTAAGCTGGCTTAACAGTTAACATCCATGTGTCCTCCAAAACATGTGTGACTGGCAGTAATTTTATCCTGCATAAAGCCCTGTCATACAGCGACTAATACACTGGTTTGAAGGCAGAAGGCAAAAGTTGTTAGGGTTACGGGTACTGCCTTGAAACATGAAACTCTTCGTTACACTAGGCGCATGGGAATCAGAACTTCAAGGGAACAAGTCAGTGGTTCCAGAGGTTCAAACAAAAGGCACAACCTCAGTTTCCGGAGGATGATACACGTGGCTCAAAAATCACACACGGTGGTCAATGACAAAGTTGACTGATTTATGGCCAATATGCTTCGCCTTAGGAGAACACAAAAGTACCTGGACCGATGCATCTGAAATGTGGACGAGACTCCAGTAGGTCTAGATATGCCAGACAGCTCAACGCTGGAGCATGCATGCGCGAAGGGATCACAACTGGACAAGAAAAAAAGATACAGTTATCCTGACAGCATTAGCTGATGGGACGAAGTTGCCTGTCTTTGTCTTGCTGCCTGGAGTGTGACCTCCACCACAGCAGGATGTCCCACCAGGCGTGGTCATCTACATGTGTGGCACTGAGAAGAGTCAGTCATTGGGCCAATGAGGAGAGCACTGGCCTGGGGTGTACCTCAAACGAATCTGGGGCAGAAACAAGACAGAGAGGAGGCTGATGATGTGGGATACATTCAGGGGCCACAGCGTCGAGAAAATAAAGAAGCTGGTTCGTGGTGAATATAACACCTGATTGGTTTTGATACCAGGAGGTTGCACCTCAAAATTGTAGCCCGCAGATTTGTCCTGGAACAAGCCATTCAAGCTGCACATCCAGAACTCATATGATGAGTGGATGTTTTGTGGAGAGAAAACATACACTGCTGCTGGAAACATGAGGACCCCAACAACCAAGCTGCTTCTGGTGTCGATCAAGAATGCGTGGAACTTGATCACTCCAAGTAAAGTTCTGACAAATGATTACATCTAACATTAAAATGTTGATAGGCCTTCACAATACAATCAAGACTGACAAGTGTTAAACATTATTCCGTTTGATGTCAACCTCAAGCAGACCAGACAGATTGATATATGACAATCATGGCTAAACATGGTAACAAGTATAGTAAAGTATAATTTATTTCAAATTAAAGCAGCTATAGAGGAGTGAATACATGCAATTTATATTTTTTTATATGTGAATGTCACTATTGTGATATATTAAGAAACTATAAAAGTAATACATGTACATGTTTCATAATAATGTCTTTGGCACATGACAATCATTTTTAATCCAATGTAATGTTATAATATTTCTTTGTTTCAAAGGTATTGTGCAGAAGTCATTAAAAAAATGGGAATCTCCGATGCCTTGGATGGGACAGAAGATGACTTGCTGGGCATGAGTTCCGATGAGGAAGACAACTTCGACGGGTTCCCAGATGAGGCTGTGGAGGAGGCTGAGCAGTATGCAGCAAATGTTGCATCGGCAATCGACAACACAACCCTCAGCGAAAAATCAGATCCCCAGGAATCTTCTGCAGAGTTGGACAGTGACTCTGACGACGACGACTGCTGTCCGAGTAGTCCGGGACACTAGTGTTGAGTTATAATTATGAGAATGATATTGGTCATCATATCTGGACATTACAGTGTAGACTGTGGAGATGAACATTAAACTTTACAGACCGATATTGAATATATTGTTCATGGCTCCAAGAATGGTTTATTGTAGTATAATTTAACTTATTTTGGAGCTTAATTGTCGATGTTGAGTATGACGTTTTGACACATCATCTACGGGCCTTGTTCACGTACTGGTGTCCCGTGTTGCCAAAGATTTCGGCGCGATAATTTTTTTGTAGATGGCAGGCAGATAGTATCCGTGGTCTGTGTTCATGGTAGGGGCTCTTTGTTTGATATATACAGCCTCCTTCACTTTGCTCTTGTGCCAGTTGGATTCATGGGTCAGTACGTTAGTGTTTTAAATTTATTAGTCCATGAGCCAGGCCATCGACGGGTATCATCTGGGTGGGCAAATTTCTGTTGCTATTTCCTGTTTCCTATATATGTCCACATTATTTATTGGTATGATAACCTTTGCAGAGGAGTAGCTTAATAGTAGTTATGATGCATTCACTATTTTGACCTATGTAAATGCCATACGCAAAAAAAGGTCAGTCTCCGATGATGTAAATTTCATAATTTTGTGTCATTACTCATGATTTAAGTGCCATTTTCAGTTACAGAGAAGCCCAGCAGATACAGCACCATTCGTATAGATAAAATGATATTTATTGATATTTATATATTTTTTTTATTTTTATATATATATATATATATATATATATATATATTTTTAATTATTTTATTATATTATTTATTTTTATTATTATTATTTTATATATATTTTATTATATTATATATTTATTATAGTGATATTTATATTGATATTCATATGATATTGATAGAAATCTATTCTATCAACGGTTGTCACCTGTTTCATACACACAGGTTGAGGAAATTGACACCGCACTGTGCCTCGAAAAGCTGGAGCGATCCCAGACGGGCGTGGCATTACCAAGCAACATCTACCAGGGAGTCTTCACCACTCTAGCCTGGGACAACATAGACCGCTTGGAGGAGACAACTAGTGGAGAGGGCACATCGCATCGAGTCAACGGCATTGCTGTGCAGCCAAGAATCATTGGACCAATGCCACAAGGTGAAGCCAAGACAATAAAAAAAGTCCAAGAAGAGGAGCATATCCCCACCACCAGCAGCACTCCCCATGTACAACACTGGTCGGAGAGTGGGGCCCGCAGTCACTGTCACTCTAGATGTCATTGTGGATGCAAACAAACAGGCCCAGGATGCCAGGGTCAAGAACATGATCTGGCTGCTTACTCGACTGTCAAACCCCGAAGAAGACCAAACCATCAGCAGTTGGTCTGGATTCAACATTCTCATCCGCAATGACACGCATGTGGTGCAGGACACTGTGAGCTACCTGCCTACTATTAATGCCCCAGCGACCGAGATGTCGACCGTCAATGAAGTCCTGACCCAAACTGTAAACATCATGGATACCCTGGAACTGAAGGAGATTCGCTGCGTCTTCGACCAAGCCCTCTACGCCAAGGCTGCAGAAATCACTTGGAAGCATGAGAAGTTCAAGAACTTAATATTGAGAATGGGGGCATTCCATACCATTTGCAACCTTCTATCAACTATCGGGAAGAGGTTTCAGGATGCTGGTCTGAGGGACTTGTGTGTGGAGTCTGGCGTGATTGCAGAAGGATCTATCACTGCTGTGATGGAAGGGCGCAAGTACAACCGTGCTGTCAGACTCCACAAGATCGTGTATGAGGCGATGATGAGGCTAGCTTGGAAGGGGTTTCTGCCTTGGATCCAAGTCAACCACGGAGTAGAGGCGCACCATCTGGAAGAAGCCATCAGGAGCATTTCCACTTTCCATGACGAGGTGTCCCAGGCCTCCTTCACAGAGCTCATGGATGATATATCTCTCACTCGCATCCTTCAGCTGTTCCAAGAGTACCTTGACTCCCTCAGAAACGGCCACCCTCTGACAGCTTTCTGGGTGTGTTACCTCAACATGGCTGAGATCATGATTGGCTGCTCCACCTCGCATCAATCCGCGCCATGATCCCATGGTGCTTTGCATATGACAAGGTGAATTATGCACGCTTCCTCCCATACTACTATGCCACAATGTCACGTCTGTCCATTGATCACCCAGAAGTGCACCAACAGTTCATGCAGGGTGGCTTAAGCGTCCAGCTTGGCAGCCAGAGTCCCTTCGGCAGGATCCCGGTGGATCAAACTATTGAGGAAACTGTCAATCGAGATACCCAGACAGCAGGAGGCACAAAAGGCTTCAGCCTGAAACAGGCTGGTGTGGAGAGGTACTACCTAACTTCTGAGTACCGCAACATGTACCTCAAACAGCTCAGAAGGATGGTGGGACGCGGGATGTCTCACCTTAGCCACCCAGACCTGCTGATGCCTAGAATTACCAGGGATGAAGCAGATGTACAGTCCATTGAGAAGCTTCTTGACGATAACTGGACGAATCCTTTTGACCAAAATGAAACTGAGTTTGTCAGCATTTCGACAGGTACTTTGTCTCCTCCAGATGTAGCAAGGGACCTTCTTGATGCCCACAAAATTGGCGCGGAAGCATACGAGGCATTCAGGCGGGACCGGCTTGAAGACGAAACACCAAAGACCCAGTTCCATGACAAATTTACTAAGAAGAGGCTGAAGACGTTTTCAGATATCCGAAAGAAGCCGTCGACAAAAAAACCAAACAAGGTCATTCTGCAGGCTGACAGGAAGCTCTTCGCCCACATGGTCCTGGTGGCAGAGAGCAGCCATTTTCAGATGAGTGATGTCCTTTCCCACCCACTAGGGCCATTGCCATGGGCACTCGCCAATGGAGACGGGACGCTGAGAAAGACAAACAAAGCTGCTCTGGCCAGGGAGCTAGAGAAGCAGGTCTTACCAGCAGAGAATATCCCTATGCTGTCTGCTACATTCATTGATGGGATGAGTCTGGTTCAGAAGATGAAGGTCAATGACCAGACATTTTCTCAACTTGCAGAATCAGCACTGATTCAAATCCTACATGAAGGAGCCAGGAGCGAGAGAATCGATGTCGTCTTTGATGTATATCGGGAGGACTCGATAAAAAATGCAGAGAGAGTGAACAAGGGGTGCACCATAGGAATACAGTTTCGAAACATTGCACCAGGTCACCGAATACAGCAATGGAGAAAGTTTCTCAGCAGCTCGGCTAAGAAGGCCAACCTCATAAGGTTCCTGGTGGCCGAGTGGAAGACACCCAAGCTGAGGGACAATCTGAATGACAAGAAACTCTATGTTGCCAGTGAGGAAAGCTGCTTGTGCATCACCAAGAACCAGTGGGCAGTGGTTGCAGGCCTGCAGTCGAACCAAGAAGAGGCTGACACAAGAATAATTTTGCATGCAGCTCATGCTGCAGAGGAATGCTACAGTGCTGTAGTAATAACAGCTGATGACACCGATGTGTTGGTGCTATGCCTGGCATTCTCCGCTGATATCTCCTGTCCCTTGTTCCAGAAATGCGGAACGAAGAACAAGGTTAGGTATCTTGACATCACCAAGCTACGCCAGGCCTTGGGATACAGTGTCTGTACTGCTCTGATTGGCATGCACGCATACACAGGATGTGACACGGTGAGTGCCTTCGCAGGTCGTGGGAAGCTTGGAGCGTTAAAGCTCATGAGATCAGAGCATTACCAAGAAGTGTTTCGCGAGCTGGGACAGTCTTGGGGACTATCAACGGACCTATTCAAGAAGCTGCAAGCATTCACATGTAAACTGTACACAACATCCATGACAGAGGTGTCAACTTGTACGGTTTTCCCGTAAGCCTTACGGATTTTTGCGATCTGCACGGGCTTACGGGCGTACAATACAATCCTTACGTATATTTATGATTTTGCTGAAACAAATATTTTTGCGATCTCCATGAAATATTTCAAAATAGCGCTGAATTTTACCGCGAAATATTTTATTTACAAAATGGCGGCAGACAGAGCAGCAAATCACCCCGTTTCCAATTAACCAAACGCAAACAAATTCTACCTAATTCTGCATACGTTCCAATCTTGTAGAATGAAGTGCAATCCACATCTATACAAATAATGTCCATCCACGCATCTACACTACATGTGTATGTTTTTAAATGTATGTACTTTTTGGCTAAACATTATTATTTGAGTATATTAGACATGTAAATTAAAAACATTCTTGTTACAATCAACAGACGAAAGCATGGTGATTTAAATATCTCCCATCATGCCTCTGTCACCATGGCTTAGTTTGGCTCACAAAAAATAAATGCCATGTTCAAGGTTGAAATGTAGAGATTATGTTAGTTGTGTAATAAAATATCATATAGATGCTGCTGCTTTTCATGCAAGGTATTCTTTGCAACGTATGATACATATATATAAGTTGAAAAAATTACTATGCTAATATACCTAGAACACAAGTAAATTACTGAACAGTATTTATTGATCTATAACCATGTCTTCTTTCTAAAACAACAATTTTGTTTATATGAGATTAACATGGAATGTTTTTTATTTGGGGTATTAAGACTGGTAAATAAAACATTTTTGTTAATGTCTTCTTCCTTTTTTGTAACATTATTCACCTTTACGGTTAAAAACTTCTCTGTCATAAATGGCACATTTAGCATCTAGAGCCAAAAACAGTCACTCAAGAGAGGGACTACTGTATTTACAAACAGCTTGGGTACTGTTATTAATTTAAAATAATTCAGTGCAATTGATGAATTTATTTGTCACTAGGTATTTTATTGCAGTTGTCTTTATTGTTTTAATATTACAGTTAGCTTTTAGTTTTACCGCTGCTTACAACAGAGAGCACGAGAATAAATGATCTGTGCCAAAACAAGTTGTGTTTTGTTTATTATTCCATATCATATGGGGGTGTATTATAGCGGGATCCTATGCCAAGATTGTGCTTTGTAATGGGTGTTGACAATTTGTAAAGATTTTTTGCAGATCGTAAGGATTTTTTGTCAAGATCTTACAGATATGAGTTGTCCCAAGTTGACAGGTCTGATCCATGACAACAGAGGACATCAATACAGCCCGCCATCAACTGTTCTGTGCAAGGCGTGGGGAGCTTGAGTCTAGCCAGACGCCACCATGCCAGGACTGCCTTTTCATGCATGCCATGCGTGCCAACTATCAGGCTGGCATCTGGAGAGGCAGTCTTCAGCAACATCCACAAGTCTCAAGCCCAGTCGAGCATGGCTGGGCCAAAAATGACGATGGCCAGCTCACTGTGGAATGGATGCGGGGATATCCAGCCCCTGATGCAGTGCTGCAGCTGCTGTCCTGCAAGTGCAGTCGTGGATGCAAGCTATCGGAATGCCAGTGCATGAGCAATGGATTGAAATGTACAAACATGTGCAAGTTGCAGACATGTGCCAATCAACCCCAAGACGAGGACATTGACATGATGATCTCGGAGGCATACCTGACTGACTCTGAAACAGACGACTAAAATGGACGAATGATCTTAAGGAAGGATCCCTCACACTTGAAAGACTGATAATGTGTGCTTCAAATTATCTGTAACATAAGTAAGAAGCTCATTATTTAATTTTAATTGTATTTACATCACATGTTTTGTTCTTTCCAGAAAATAAAAAGACTTTCTTTTCATCAAATTCAGAGACATAAATATAGACTTTCTTTCATGGGTATCTGATTTTCATCAATTTCGGAGACATAAATGTCATATTCCTAAGATGAATCAATTATTATTTTATAATAGGGATATGAATACAAAGAAAAATGTACATTAGAATGATTTAGGCACTCTGAGTAGTCACCAAGCCCCAAAATACCGAAAAAGCACTATACTCGATCCTCGGATTTCCACTCTAAGTTTGACATATTCAAAGCATGATAACTACCACTAAGCTACCAGTCCGCAATGGTTATCATACCAAACTGTGAAGTAGAGATGTCTAGCAAGTCAAAAATCACAACTAGAATTTGCCCACCCAAATGATACCCGTGGGTGCATTTTCGGGTCTTGGCTCATGGACTATATAGACCGGTCGACACATAGGGGTGGTCATGTATTGTCAGGTGCGGTTTTGCTATTGCCCCATAGAGGGGGATGTGCATATCATAGCTTTATGTAGAGACCCGTCCACCTGTCATTAGGACGGGTAAAAACGAATATGGACGGGCAGATATATGGGTGGACGGGTAAAAAAAAGTCATCAAAACCATTGATAATGTTACTTATGCCTTGAAAGTGAGTGTAAATGGTGTGATGTGTGTTTGTAGCCCATTTCAGGTATTCAGGCACATCTGAAAGTTTGTAAACTAGCTTAACAGTTAACATCCATGTGTCCACCATAAAGTGTGTGACTGGCAATAATTCATGTGTGACTGGCAATAATTTAATGATTTTGTTCCTGCATAAAGCCCTGGTGCATATTGAACAATACAGGAATGGCCTAGGTATTGTCTGTTGCAAATGGCATCAGAAAATATTGAGTTTAAATTTACTGAACAGATTTTACTGTGACTGTTGATATCGTGTTTCATCAGAGTTGGCAGCCATGGCGCTGTGATCACGAACCATAACAGATCCAAATGAAGTGCTGCGCATTATTGAAAACATGAGCGATAGCGAGAAACGTTCGGATGATGATGACAGTAAGAGTGACGATGATGTGATATTGCCCATATGTGAACACTCAGATGTTTCTGAAAATGATGATTCGGATGATAACCAGCCAGTCCAAGGTGGTAGTGGACTTGGAGTGACCTGTCATGTCCCTGCACGCGGCATGGACATATCTGTCAGTGACAGTGACGATGGTGTTCCAGAAATGCCAACTATGATTACACGTCCCAGTAGATCTACTACTCGAGACAGGGCCAGAGGGAGAGGAGGTAGGCATTTCCCCATGGTATTGCTTGTGAGTCATCAGACACGTTGAGGTAGCAATATATCTGTCTCTTGGTATCACCTCACCAAATGCTACAGGTTGGGTCGTGTCGTCAGGGAATTGATGGTCCACTACCGTGATGTCAGCCACCATTTGTACACCGACAACTACTACCAGGGTTGCCACTCATGGAAGCTTTCAAAATTCCCTGACTTTTCCCTGACTTTTCCCTGACTCAAAGTTTCATTTTCCCTGACCATGGTGGCTGAATAATCATGACATTTTATGCACGATGTACATATAATTAGCAATTAACTTACAAAATGTAATCAGTGTTCGATGCCCACACAAATTGCCTAGTTCAATTCCTATACCACTCAAACCTATATATACATTATGTTAAAATTGCCAAAAGGACAGTTATGCCATTATTACAACAGCCAACTGAAGAACGTATGGTACCCACATTTTTAACAGCATATGTTTGTGGTATCAACATTGTTTCATGGGATCGTTATGCGTAATGAATTCGAGTTCGCGGCATCGCGTATGACATGAGAAAGTCAAATTTCCCTGACTTTCAAGGGATTTTCCTGTATTTCCCTGACTTTTCTCAAAATCTCAAATTTCTCTGACCCAGCACAAAATTCCCTAACTTTTCCCTGACCTTGAATTTCCCTGACTTTTCCCTGACCAGTGGCAACCCTGTACTACACAAAAGTGCCAATGATGGAGGAATTCTTGAAGCAGAAGGTAACAGTTCCCTTCATATAAATAAATTAGTATCTCAGTTTGAAATATAATGTCGTAGGCATAAACGACATGACAACACGGTTGTGCTGGTTCGATACCAGGTTTTGTTCGATACCGATCGATACCTGAATTTTGTTCGATACTCGATACTCGATACTTACGTTGTAAGTCTAATATTCACATAGAACCCAGTTCCCAGTAGAAACACAGTATGCAACAGAAGTAGTGCTGGTTCAATACCAGAATTCTTCAATACCAATCGGTATATTGCTGGTTCGATACCAGAATTCTTCGATATCAATCGATACCAGATTTTTATTTGATACTCAAAATTTACCTTGTAAGTGTAATTCAGTACAGTAGAGATCTCCAAAGAAACACACTACTATCCACTTAGACTAATGCCACAGAAACACACACATTGTTCACTTGTAGGGAAATATGTGATAATTTTAGTCATGCAAACAATGATTAATATGCAATTTTCATTTTATGTAAGTAAACAAACAACAGTTTCAATATAATTGATTACTGTCGTAAAACTAAAAGAGAACTGTAATATAGTATTTAAACAATAAAGATAACTGCAATAAAATATATAATGACAAATCAATTGCACTGAATTATTTAAGGTATTAACAGTACTTCACCCCAGCTGTTTGTAAATACACTATAATATAGCAGCTTAATTTCAATTCAATGTGTTTCCTAAAGTTAGTTTCAACAAATACAGCTGAAACATAACATACAAATAATATATTATTAATTATACAAAAACACCTATCACTTATATTATTTGTATCGTAAAGATATTTGTGATTTAACATCAAAATTGTATAGACGAGTACACTAAAATGACACTAATTAATAATGGAAACAATATTAATAAAATTACACTTGTACTTCACAGTTCACACCAATATTTTTTTAATATAAAACTTAAATTACCACGTTATCAAGTACACATAACAAGCCCCATAATATTTTTGCAACTATTTTCAAGAACAGGTCAGTTTCTTCCTCTACCTCTGGCTCTGCCTCTGCCAGTGGTGAACTTGTTTGGCCAGTGCCAGTGTCACTCACAGTGACAGCAGATGCAGTAAGCGAATCGTCATCGTTAATCAGTCATGTCATGCATGTCACTTCTTGGCGATGTGGCCGCAGTTACTTAGTAGATTCGGCAATCCGATGGCGATTCGCTTCGACTATAACTAGACTGTAACTCATTGTCGAATATTTCGATAGAACACGTTCTCGAGTCAATGCCTGGCAATGCGACGTTGTCCATGACGATGTCGACGTGCCATCACGTTTTGATAGCTTCTTGATTGGTGACATGTTTCGTCAAATTCGATGTATTTCCCTGCTATCTTTGAGACGCCTCTAGCATAGCAGACACTCTTTGTTGGAAAACTGTCAAATTAGCGACGAACGTTGTGACTTGTTGTTGTTTGATTTGGTTGTGGGTGTCGTGTATGGCAACTGTTGGCGCCACCAAACGGAACTCGGATAAACAAAGCCTCCGCAACGCGCCCGAATAATTATTTATATTAATAATATTATTATTAAACTAGTTTCATGAATACTAGTACGTTCAATAAACACTCTATTAAAATACTATAGGATATGTATTTTTGTACGCGTAACTGTAAGTAAAGTAGGGAGAAAGATGGCATGGTACTGCCACCAAACGAGAGCGTCACGTACGAAACTTGGTTTGGGTAACGAGGCTAACCGAAGTCTGGCCTAGGCTAAGATCGCACACAGAAAACAATTACTATACAGACTAATTCTACAATAAATTTTTAGAAAACAATTCACATTTTATTATATATAATTTTTTTAAACAACCACGCCTAAGTCAATTTAAGCTGCGAAGCGCTGTACCGTAAACTACGTCGTCATCAACAACCATGTCAAGTATCGAAATATCGAAAGTATCGAAGGTATCGAAGGTATCGAAGGTATCGAAGGTATCGAAGGTATCGAAGGTATCGAAGGTATCGAAGGTATCGAAGGTATCGAAGGTATCGAAGGTATCGAAGGTATCGAAGGTATCGAAGGTATCGAAGGTATCGCAGGTATCGAAGGTATCGAAGGTATCGAAGGTATCGAAGATATCGAAGGTATCGAAAGTATCGAAGGTATCGTAGGTATCGAAAGTATCAAAGGTATCGAACAGTGGGCGTTCGATACCAAAATATCGAAGTATCACGATACCACTAAATATCGGTATCGAACTTTCGCAAGTATCGCGATACTTCGATATATCGAATATCGAACCAGCACTACAACACGGATCAACATGCTCGCTCTGGGTAGCATGTCAGACCAGTTGCTGGAAGGGGCCTGCACCTGAGTGACAATTGACATGCTTATGCGATCATGCGCAACCATTGTTGCCAGAGCTGTGTACCCATCATGCATGATCACATTCACGGCACAATGTTTACACCACCTACGCCCCTGCAGAGACACCCGTCTGAACAATGCTGCCTGGAGAGCAGCGTGCGATGCAGGGGTGGCACTCCACCGACCCACCCACCGGGGCTGCCGTGCAGGTGCCCACAAGCAACGAAATATACAAGTCATTGTATTGTCTCATCCGACAACATTGACAAAATTGCCAGTTACTTCCCGGGGAAATAATATAACGATTACAACGGCACCAGCAACAACAACAGCAACACCGGCGACAACGGCGTCACCCGGGATAACTATGGCGGCATCGGCGATAACTATGGCGGCACAGGCGAAAACAACGGCGGCACCGGCAACGAATATTGTAACACTGACAACAACAGTTGCGGCACCGGTGACAACAACGACACCGGCGACAATAATAACAACACCGGCAACAATATCAGTGACACCGGCTACAACAACAGCGTCACCGACGATAGTAACACTAACAGTGACACCGGCTGTGACAGCCGCTGCGGCGCCGGTGATGGCAGCGGTTGATCCCATTCACACTGTTGTAAGCACAAGATCTATGGTGTCTACGAAACCGCGACATCCTCAACGGGGCAATATCCTGGACCTGCTTCCGTGCCCCACGAAATGCGACAAGCTGGGCACCATGACAATATGCCTGAACAACGCACAGTCAGTTAGAAATAAAGTGTCGTACCTTTGTGACTTTATATCAGATCATGACTTCGACATTTTGACTATGACTGGACGATACTCCCGGGGATAGCATCTTGCACAAATCTAATATAAATATGACATCGAAGTCTTCATGGAAAGCAAAATAATTCGAAAACATTGAAGTTACGCTTAGTTCTTCCTCAACAGTGAAACTGGTCGTGATATATCGTCCTCCTCCATCAAAGAGAAACAAGTCAACAGTTGGCCTCTTTCTGAGTGAGTTCCAAGACTTCCTTCAGCACCACATGATCAAATCCCAGAACATCCTGATTGTCGGTGATTTTAACTTCCACTATGAGGACCCACTTAACGGTGATGCTTCCCGCTTCCGTGACATCCTTTCGACCCACTCACTCTGCCAGCATGTGTCGGGGCCCACTCACATGGATGGTCATACGCTAGACTTGGTTATCACCAAATCAACGGACAATTTGGTATTTAATACTACTGTCTCTGACTTCCTGACAGATCATGGCGCTGTTCATTGTTGTCTACATCTGCCAAGACCTCAGCCCCTCCGACACCCAATTCAATATAGAAATTGTGTCGCCATAGACAAACATATGCTTCGTGGCGACATCGCGACATCTACTTTGTGCCTTGACCCTGCCACCTCAGCAGCCAGTCTCCTTGAACAATATGACACTACTCTGTCACTTCTGTTAGGCAAGCATGCCCCAGTTCTGACACGAACAATCACGATTCGACCCAAAGTTCCCTGGTTTAATGGTGACATCAAGATGGCAAAGCAGAAGAGAAGGCAATTGGAGAGAAGATGGAGACAGTCACGGCTCACAATTCACCGTGACCTCTTCAAAGAGCAGAGATGTCACGTCAATCAACTCATCGCCTCCGCTAAGTCTGCACATTACACTGCAAAAATCACAGAAGCAGCGTATGACATTAAGCAGTTATACAATGTTGTGAATGCCCTGTTGATCAAACCAGAACCTGGCCTGTCTGATTGCAGTTCAATGGACCATCTTGCCAGCAAATTCAGTGCATTCTTCCAAGATAAAATTCGAATGATCCAGGAGAATTTAACGCTCAAGGCCGACCCCAACTACATGCCTGAGGATAATCCAGACGCAGTGGACAATAAACTAAGCGTTCTCGTGCCTGCAACAGAAGACGAAGTAAGAGGACTGATCAACAAGAGCCCCTCAACATCATGCTCACTTGATCCAGTGCCGACTTGGCTACTAAAAGAATATTTAACTTGCCTCCTACGAACCATTACAAACATTGTCAACTTGTCTATGTCAACAGGAATTGTGCCTACAGCAATGAAAAGTGCGCTCGTGACGCCGTATCTGAAGAAGCCTTCCCTGGACAAGGATGTCATGAACAACTTTCGCCGTATCTCAAAGTTGTCCTTTATTTAAAAGTTGACAGAGAGGGTTGTGCTGAGGAGGCTTATCGACCACGTCTCGTCCAGCAACTTACATGAAACATTCCAGTCAGCCTACAAGCCGAATCACAGTACGGAAACTGCGCTGACGAGAATCCAGAATGACATCCTGATGGCCCTGGACAACAAGAGAGGTGTCGTGCTGGTCCTACTCGATCTGTCAGCGGCCTTTGACACTGTAGACCATACGCTCTTGTTGGCTTGCATGAAGAGGATAGGTGTCATAGACGTTGCGCATCAGTGGTTTGAGTCATACTTGTCTTCAAGTACTCAAACTGTCTGCCTAAGCCAGACCAGGTCAGACACACTGGAGCTGCTCCAGGGAGTGCCGCAATGGTCTGTTCTTGGCCCAGTTCTGTTCACACTCTACACAGGACCCATCGGGCAAATAATTAGACGGCACCGTCTTGACTTCCATCTCTTTGCTGATGACTCTCAATTGTATGTTTCATTTAAGATCAATGACACTAATGACAAGACCATTGCACTTGTACGCATACAAGCATGTGTTGATGAATATAAGGCATGGATGATTCATCATCGGCTTCAGCTTAATGACAGCAAAACTGAAGTACTTGTATTCACCACACCAAGTTCTAGTCTGGGAGCCAACTGTCATTTTTCCCTTAACCTTGCATCGTTGTATTAAGTTTTGTTACTATTGATTTTGGTAGCCAAGGGTCTCTATTTTCAGAAACTGCTTGAAGACATGTTGTCACCCTTGAACAATTTGAGAAATTCAAGATGGCGTCCAAGAGGGCCACCATTACCTATAAATGACCATAACTCCCTACCTATTAACCCTAGGAAGGTGATTTTTGTCACTATACCTAGGTTTTAGGGGTCAAGCTATCCATTATAACTAAGTATTATGTTAATATCGTATTATATAATGGTAATTTCCAAGATGTCTGCCAAGATGGCCGCCATACCACTACAACTGGCATATCTCCTTAACTATTATTACCGAGTGGAATGATGCTAAGAATGGGGAATGACTCCAAAAGCTGCCATGAGGTTTGCAAAAGAAAATACTGATAGAGTTTTTGTGCTTTAAAAATACGGTGATCAACAATAGATAATACTGCTTGTATACATAGATGGACGGTGACAGACAGTAGACAATACAGATCATATACATTGATGGACGGTGACCAACAGTAGACAATACTGCTCAAACACATTGATAGACCGTGACTGACAGTAGACAATACTGCTCATATACATTGATGGACTGTGACTGAGAGTAGACAATACTGCTCATATACATTGATGGACTGTGACTGAGAGTAGACAATACTGCTCATATACATTGATGGACTGTGACTGACAGTAGACAATACTGCTCATATACATTGATGGACTGTGACTGAGAGTAGACAATACTGCTCATATACATTGATGGACTGTGACTGAGAGTAGACAATACTGCTCATATACATTGATGGACTGTGACTGACAGTAGACAATACTGCTCATATACATTGATGGACTGTGACTGACAGTAGACAATACTGCTCATATACATTGATGGACGGTGACTGACAGTAGACAATACTGCTCATATACATTGATGGACAGTGACTGACAGTAGACAGTATTGCTCATATACATTGATGGACTGTGACTGACAGTAGACAATACTGCTCATATACATTGATGGACTGTGACTGACAATAGACAGTATTGCTCACATACATTGATGGACTGTGACTGACTGTAGACAATATTGCTCAAATACATTGATGAACTGTGACTGACAGTAGACAATACTGCTCATATACATTGGTGGACAGTAACTGACAGTAGACAATACTGCTCACATACATTGGTGGACAGTAACTGACAGTAGACAATACTGCTCCCATACATTGATGGACAGTAACTGACAGTAGACAATACTGCTCACATACATTGATGGACAGTAACTGACAGTAGACAATACTGCTCCCATACATGAGGTACTCCAAACCGACATCACCTGAGAAGAATCAGGTGTTCCATTCCTTGTTGTCAAACCTGACCAATGTGATGAGTGACAGAGCTTCCATGATGAAATGCTTTGACAGAAAACTGAAACATTTCGTTCAGTCAGAGCTTTTTTGTTTTAGTTATACATTTGGGTAATTCGTTTTAAGAACATGTTATCATGTACATGTAAAGCGCCCTGAATAGTTTTTAAGCTAGATTTGGCGCTATATAAGTTTATTTTATTTATTTATTTATTTTAGAGCTGGGGCATGATGCAAAATTAAAAATTTTACATTGCAACGCCCATTTTCTCCTTGGACTTAGCCGGGCTTCCGAAATAGCCTTGCAAAAGATTGAGGAAACAATACAGGAGAAAAAACCAAAGGCTTGGACGAGACAAGCTGACTAAGTTCCAGCGGTTTAAGAAGACCGAAAACGCCACGTCCAGCCTCATCAGGACTGCGTCTGACATTCTTGGTCCACTTGGCAAAACAAAATGGCTGCAGAGCTGAATGGCTGGGTTTCTGCGAAGAAGCTGGAAAGAAGAGCTGCATGACTAGCTTCAGCTAGAATCACTTCAATTCGAACTTCTTGGGGGCAGCAGCAATCGTCTACCACCTTGGTGACATACACTCCTTCCTGAGCAGGGGCTACTTGTCACATTCCAACCTGAAGATTGAAAGGATAGCAGCTGATTGTGGTGTCACAATTTGCTTGCCCTGGTGTGTGCAATTGCATTTCTGTACTTGAGAGTGACAGTTCCATTTTTGGAACTCCTGGAGAGCATTGTGAAGTACACAGACTTCCACAAGTGTGTGCGACAGATGGAGGGCTGCTTTAACAGATGGAGAGACGATCAAAGTGATCTTCTGAGCCTGGATTATCAAGGCATGTTTGATGGAAAGTTTGAAGTGGACAGACCGCTGAAGACAGCAGTCACGGAGATTGCTCTTGCAGCAGAACACAGCGCTGCTGTCAAGCATGCCTTGGGCATGATGATGGCAGATATTCTTATCACTACAAGAACCCAGCTGAAGGATTTTCTGCAGACATGATAGTATGGCCAGCTGTTGAATCCAGACCTACAGAAAACTTCAGACCACTGTCATCTTAACAACTTGATTGGTGAAAATGTCTTTGGTGAGATGGACTTTGAAATGAGTAAGAGGCGCCATGCTTCGTTGCACAACGCAGATGCTACGCCAAAACAGGACCTCCACGTGGCTTGACGACAAACCAGCGGTAGAAGCTGCACATCTGATGTCAGTTGCTCGCAGCAAAGGCAAGCTTCTGCAGCACCACCATAAGCAACAGGAGCAGCTTGTGATTGTGAAACTCAAGATGTACGACAAAAACTCCTGGAAAATGAGAGAAAGAAGCACCTCAAAGAAGCATGAGTAGCCAGAAAACGTGCTGACTTAATCCGAAAGATGATGGCTCATGTGAGAAGAAACACGACATGTGATTGCTGATCAAAAGGCTTCAACGGGACAGTATCAGCAGTTCTGCCATGAAAGAAGTCCTCAAGGATGAGGTCAGATTCCAGAAGACAGTGCTGCACAGGAAGGGTACCTTGAAACTAGCTGGGACTGTGAATGAACTGACAAGAGCCTTTGAACTCCACCTGCCTGAGGAAAAAGATGCACAGCCACAAGTGCCTGCACCAGCCCCTGATGCAGAATTTTTTTATAGCGGCTGACGTTGCTGAGCCAGAAGCTGACCCAGCTGAGCCAGAGGCTGACCCAGCTGAGCCAGAGGTTGAAGCTGCTGAGCCAGAGGCTGACCCAGCTGAGCCAGAGGTTGAAGCTGCTGAGCCAGAGGCTGACCCAGCTTAGCCAGAGGCTGACCCAGCTGAGCCAGAGGCTGACACTGGACATTACGAGACGTTCAAGTTTACGAGACAAGGGGAGTGGGTTGCAATCTTCTACAACTCCAGTTTCTATATTGGCCAGGTCATTGAAGTCCAGTATTTAACAAAGGCCAATGGCCACCTACTTCTGTTGGCCATCGGTTGATGATGTGTGTGCCACTTCCGCTGAATTTGTGTTCAGGTAGAACTTAGACATTTCACCTGTTGGAAATAACTGTCGCTGTGGCAAGTAGACTCAATACAGGACATCGCCAAAGCCAATGACCGCATAAATAAACCTTTTGAGTAAAACAGTAAATATTCAGGTTCCTATTAATGGTTAAATACTTCCTTTTTCTGATTTCAGTGATATGTGTTTCACCTTTCTACCTAATTAAGAGCAGAGATATGCTCATTTTAAGATTCTTGAAATGGCATGTGTATCGGAAAAGAATGGCAAAATAATTATAATTCGCTGTTATCAAGTTCATATTTTTGCAAGTTTTTACTCGCCTGCCAACTTGCAAAAAAAATATTTGTTTTATCAACAAACATGCCACATGTCTGTGTCAAATTTATCTGGGGGTTGTCCTGCATTAAATTATTTAAGTACACCAGGATGCCCATATTGTACAAAGCAGAATAACATGTAAGTTAGTGGAGAAACTTGTATTATTCGTATTTTAAAGACTACATTGTAGAGCGCCATGGCTCAGGAGTAGAGCTTCGGACTTTCGACTACGAGAACCCGGGTTCGAATCCTGTGCTGCAGTTTTAAAACCTTGGGCAAGTTTTTTCACTCTACGTTGCTCCAGTTCATTCAGCTGTATAAATGAGTACCTTCACACATTAATTGCAGCATATGACTGGATGTTTCCCAGAGAAGCCGAGATGGTGTCTGAGTGAACAGGTCTGTCATGGAAGTAATGTGTAAAGCGCTTTGAACGGTCCTGAGGATTGGATACTGCGCTGTATAAGAACTTGTCTTTACTTGGAATGTACTTTATAGTTTAGCAAGCTCAACTGACTAAGTACAAGTACAAAAACCTAAGTACAAATTCAAGTTCAAGCACTGAAAATGCTATTAAATGAAAGAACAAGAATTTGATCCCGAGTTCTGATCATGTACAAGCACTGGAAAATGCTATTAAGCTACAACTACTTGACTCCAGGTTTCCAACCTGGTGGGCACAGGAAGAGAATTAGAAAGAAGGCTTCCCTACCTGTTGCCTTCATCGCCCCAGCCTGGTACCATCCATGTGTCCACTTTGAAGTAACTCAATACACACTGCCGTCAGACCGTAGCACTGTTCTGTCAACCCACTGTTCAGGAATTCTGGGAAAGGTGGCACTGCAGCTGCGGGCAAAATACCTCAGTGGCCACCACTGTGTTGAGAGAAAGGTTCTTGTTTCAACGACTGTCATGACATGTCTGTCGTTGATATTATCCAACAAATTGTCATGAGGACTGATGAACATCGCATGGATATTTCAAAGGACCAAGAAAACGTACGTAGGTCATGTTAAAGTCACGAATTGTGGATCTGCCACGCCACCTGGTGACTGTATTGTAATATTCTATTGCCAGTACGTTGTGAATTTCGAGTTTTGAAACGTGAAGCCCAGAATAGTGATTTGCGTTTTATCCACAAAGTTATCTGCAGGGTGGTTGGTCGTGGAACTGTAGTAACATATCTTGGAATCAACTTATCAAGCGACATCGCATATATCTGCTACTGTATGGAGTCGGCTCGATATTGTGTCCGCAAGTTGAAGATCCAGGCCTCTAAAGTCCTGGCTTGGTTCCCTGTACCGCTGTACGTTCCAGCAAGTTCACCGACAGTGGATTGCACATCTAACTGTACTAGAACTACGGTATGATCTAAATACACAAAGAGTGCACACAAAGGTAAAGCTGACTACATCACTAAAATCAGATGTTGAAATTTTTCGCTGTCTTGTGCAATCACAAGGACTCCTCATCCACCAGTCCAAATTTATCTTGGCTGCTTCTAAGGTGTGACATTGCATGGATTGGTGATTCTGTGGAGTTTTCTTATGTCGTCCATGTGGTGAATACCGTTAGAATATCCAATGTCATCCCCAGTCATGTTGTCACTATGTCACCAACATCACTGATGAAACATTGTTCTAAAACCACACAAACATAATTTTACTGATGATGCATGAATGAATGAATTAATTCGGACAAATAACAAATCAACTTAGGGTTGATCTCAAAACTCACCAATCACATTATGGCTTAAGTGTTGGTTTAAATCACCTTCACACTAACCAATATTTCAATATATTCTGGGACAGGTAGTGTTTATGATTCAAAACTATTAAACGTCAATGTCAATTTGCATTAATATATTTATCTCACTAGTTGGCACCAATATGCAACTGTTTCCCCACTGATACATCTGTAGTCATAATTGACCAAAACACACCAGACTTTTATGCAGAATAATATTTTTGCCAGTGTCAGTGGTTGTTGGGTGTTTACATGCCCATAAGTATGCACTCATGTATGCAAACCTTTTTGGGGGCAAAAATTACTAGGTTTTCTCTGGTGTGAGAGTTGGCTTCAGTAGGGGAACAACACATTTAGGTTATGCAAGTTAAGACTAATGGGTAAAAATGTCAACGATTTGGTGTTATGCACCTAAGATTTTACACAAACTAACCATTTACATCTACAATAAAAAGAAATGCACATCGATGGTTTACTCTGAAAGTGGTCTTCAAGTGGAAATATCTAGCAAAACCACCAGCACCATGACCAGACCATCTTGTTCAATGCAACTAATCAAAACTCAGCTTCTATCTGCACTTTGGAAAAGTAATATATCACAGTGCCATTTGCTGGTTCAGCTGTCATAACAGAAAGCCAAGCAGTTCGTTAAAAGTGCCTTACGTCGGTTTACAATGAAATTGTGACAGCAATATACCACACTGTTCCTCATACACTTGAAGCAACAGTACAGGGAAAGTATCAGTATCAGCAACCTGTCTTTTTGTTACCCTTTGAATCGACCATAACGGAAACAGTGGTCCAGTGGATTCATTTGAACAGTCACAAACACAATGACTGAATGTGTGCGGATGCCAGACGACCGAGTTGAATTGATCTAATCATGAAAATAACCACCAACCGCATATACATATATGCGGATATTTATAAACTTTATTTACTGCATTTGCACATGCAAAATAGTTTAATTATTTATAAATAATAAAATAACAATTAATTATTATCAGCACTCAGTGAACCGCAAGAAATTATAAGTTTTATTATACTAATTTTAGTAATATTTGATTACTTATAGTGCATATCCATAATTGTTTGTAGTGCTTAACAACATACTGCTATTAAAAAAATATACAATAAGAAAAATACTACCCAGCTGTAGGTAATATTTTAAAATAAATAATAAAAATACATGTGTCTATATAATTAACTTAAAATTACCTATTAGTCATAAAATAGGTATGGAAATTACGTGTTATTCGATGATGTCCCATTGTTTATTTTAACAATATTTCTATAAACATCCCGCGTGTGCTGCGAGCACACACGCTTATATTACATAAGCGATGTTTTTAACAATAATAACTAAAACAATAACATATTAATATTATTATTTTAAATGCACCAAAACCTTTTTTCTACCACCATATATTTCCCATATATTCATATTCTGTTTAAATTTTAGTGATTTATTGTTCAGATAAAATGCAATATAATTTCCATAGCAAAAATACTGATAAATGAATATAAGGGTATGATTAATAGTAATAAATAATTAAAATGATAAAATAGTTACAACGTAACAATAATTTTCATTCAGCATGCGCCTGCACAGACGCACACGCACGCACGCACGCACGCACGCACGCACGCACGCACGCACGCACGCACGCACATACACACACACTATGCATCAGATAGGCTCGGGCAAGGAATATGTTATAAAATGCTATTTCTGACTGAACACAACTTTGTAATTAATAGCTAAAATAAGATAGTATTACCTGTGGCTAAGGACAACAACACATACTACAAGTACACCAATTTTGTACATAGACGTGAGTTATACTTCCAAAGATATTTCATCTTAAAAATGTAGAAATGTGTTATTTTGGCAAATTAGCACTTTCCAGAAGACAAGCACAAAATAGAAAAACCTAACTAAAAGCAATAAAAATATAACTGTGTGAAGAAAAACTTGACATGTGGACATTAAAGCAAGTTTCATACAGACATGGCAATTTGTTTATTTTATATGCCTTTTTATTAATTTTCCCGATTACCTTACCTCAGGGAAACATCCCACTACTTCACAGTTAAGAGGACTGTTTATAAATACAAATAATATTTATTCCCATACATATGATAAAAACAGATAGTAGATTTGGGTAGATGCCACCTTCGTTATTTATCACTCTAATAACTATATAAATTACTGTATATATAAAACAGGCTCGGGCAAGGATTGTTCACTCAAATTAACCATATTGCTGCATGACTTACACATGTATGTAAAGATATTAATTTATTTCTGGAATAAAATTTATATGACTAAAAACGTCATTATGTTGTCTCTTCACATAGCTTTATGTAGAGACCCGTCCACCCATCATTAGGACGGGTAAAAACGAATATGGACGGGCAAAATATGGGGGTGGACGGGTAAAAAATGAAGGAGCAAAAAAAGGTCTTCCAAAACCATAGATATTGTTAGTTATGCCTTGAAAGTGAGTGTAAATGGTGTCAAATATGGGCAATTCTATATTGGAGAGCCCAGACTGCTAAAAATAAAATCTTGTTGAGTTGGTCACTGATGTAAAACATATGTAAAATTCAGGCAAAAGTAAAAATATTGTGCTGTCAGTTCACAATTTCTTTTAATTACGCTTCTAATGGAGTGAATTCTTAGTAATCAAACTAATGAAAAAACAAGGGCCAACAGAAACCCCTCCCTTCTTACCATTAACCTTTATTTTACAGATTTTCAAAGTTCATATTGTATGTATTCAAAATGCAGAAAGCAACTCGTACTGCATAAGCCATATTTTCATATGGGTAGTCACCCATTTTCATATATTTATTATGTAATTCTGTTACAAAAAAGTACATAAAGTTTTCCTGAGCGCTAACAAGTGATCAAAATTAATAGTTACTTGAAATTATCTTATTAAATACACCCATGAATAGGTGAGATTACACAATTTATGTGTGTCTTTTCTCATCTTGTGGGAATCATGGTAACGGAATTACATTTTGGTAACGGAATTACAATAACAGAATTATGTACATGGATCTATATAGCAGCATACAAATTGATTCAAGCAACACACATACAGGTGTTTTTATTTCCTTTAACTGTATGATTATTCAGCTGCTTTTGTTAACTAGTGGTAAGTACTAAATGTGTTTTAGTTATAATTTCAGACTGTCATGGACAAGTTTTATGCAAGTGTTCATGACGAGGAGGAACTTCAACTGAGCTGTGCAACCTCATCAACAGGAAAAATGTGGTGTCCAAAGTTGCAAGAGACTACCATGGATGTAGTTTCAGACTTTGTAGATTTGGTAACTCACTGCCATGTTCTCGACACAGCCATGAAACACCTTTGAATAATGACATTAAATTAGACAACAGACCAAGCAGCTTACCCAGGCTGAAACACCTTTGGCCAGCTGACAGTTCTAAAAGGAAACACCTGCAAACTGTTAGAACCATCATCAGGCGTTTGCATTATTGTTTATATTTCAGATTATAGGATTGAATTCCTGAATACATAGTTCAATTGAGGCATGGTTGTTGTTTTGGAGGATTGTGATAAAACAGCTACAACTGTGTAATACAACAAATATTACTTTGCATTTTTGTAAGTAGACCTAATCTTATCTTTTCAGTTTTAGGTATGTTCTTATGATTTTTATAGCACGGTATTGCCTTGTTAGGACTGCTCAAAACAGAGTACACTTTATCTCCTCACAACCTTGTTCACTGAAACACCAATCTCAATTCATCAGCCGCTTGGAAGTATTCACCCATGCTGCATTTAATACAAACAGCCTGAGACACCTATAACAGCCTGTTATAGCCTCTGTTGTGCTTTTAAAAACTTCAAACAAACTTAAGTTTTTGTATAGGAACGCCAGAAAGCTTAACATGAAAACCAGAAAATTACTTGTACGTATCATCTTTGATTCAATGTAATTTCAATTACACATGTTCGGCATGGTATAGCGGATTGTAAAAAAAAATGAAGTGCAGAATGCAGCGTAGTCAGAACAAGATTGTCTGATTTTTTTTTAATGTTTCACCGAGATTCCATGTCGGTGCTAATGAATTTAAAACTGTTGGTTTACTACCTACTGAATGTCGAGTAGAACAATTAAAATTGGGTCACATGTTCAACATTATAAATCTAAAGGCACCAGAATGTTTAAGAAGAAATGTCGAAATGGTACACCATAGATACCCTACAAGAGCCAGCAACTTGGCATGTATCATTCCAAGAGTGAAGGGTTCTGGGCAAACTTCCTTTTTTATTCCAGCATATGCCCCTGGAACAAACTGCCTACTGAAATAAAGAAAAGTCAATTTATAAACAGTTTTAGAAAAAAGGTAACGACCCTATTATACAGCAGATTGATGGCTAACGAATTATCACCTTATAGTGGCATTTTAAATACTTTTTTGTTAATTTAATCTTACTACGTACTATTTAAAAAAAAAATTTTTTTAATTTAATCTTACTACGTACTACCATGTTATTATATTTTAATAGAGCACCTTTTATGTTAGCACATTGTCTCATTGATGACATTTGTTTACCTGTCTTTGAAAATATTTACATTTACATTTTACAACTTTGTTTATTTATTTATGTATTTATTTATATTTTCTTAAATTCATTCTTAGTATTTGTTTGGAGGACCACATTGGAAACAAGTGTGCTATTGTGTGCTTTAATTTGTCTATCCTCGGTAAATTTTATATTTATATGTATTATAATGTTTTACCAAATAAACTCACTCACTCACACTCACCACTATTTACATCCTGGTACTGGATGAACGAAGCCACTAACATTGTCATTGTGAAGTGCAAAATGACAACAAAAATCAGATGCGCTTGACCGTCTTAGCCTAGGCTAGGTTTACGAGCCCTGGGTAGCTAGCTGCAAGACGAGTCTGACTCTGAGATCTGTGACAGCGTCTGCTAGCCTTGCTCTAGGCCGCTATAGCTAGTGGCTGCGTATCGAGAGGACAGACACAGAGTCAGAGTTGTGTTTTTGATGTGTCCAGATTCCAGTGCCGTACGTGAGCTAGGGCTAGGCTAGGCCTAGAGCAAATATTACTGCATACATTTGATACTTTAGCAACTTTCCCTTAGATAAAGATAATCTTCCGGGCACTTATGTACAAGTCGGACCCACCTCAATTTTGCCATTATAACTGTATTTTTGCCAACATTTGATACTTGATTTTGTTAATTCAATCAATTATAATCATCTTGCGCATATTTATGTTTTATTAACAGCGCGTCTTGGCAGACTTTTGAGGTCGAAAAGACAGCACGGTCGGCATAAACAAATTGTTTATCGCTCATTCCATGTGCACAGCGCAGTAACACATGCACCGCTGCGCTTGCGACTGGCACAAATCGCGCTGTCTTTTCGACCTCAAAAGTATGCCAAGACGCGCTGTTTATAAAACATAAATATGCGCAAGATGATTATAATTGATTGAGTTAACAAAATAACATATCAAATGTTGGCAAAAATACAGTTATAATAGCAAAATTGAGGTGGGTCCGACTTGTACATAAGTGCCATCTTCCGTAACCAGCATGTCAACAGAATATACGACGACCTACCCGTTTGACTACACCAGGAGTGTTGGCCGGTATACCGACAAGACAACACAAGACGAAAAGCATGTGTTTGGCAGCCATTTTTTGGATTGCTTGATGTCGGCAAAAGCAACACGGATACACCAGTTTAGATTGGGAACTTTTTGTTTTTGCCGCGTGTGCAACGCCGTTCAGCAACACAACTCCAATACATATACATACATCACGACATTCGCTATATTTAACATGGTACCTGTATATCTTGGGCTTGGTCCAAGCTATGGCTTACAGTCACAGTGTCACTGGCGTCGACAACGCCATGCACTGACTGAGCAGACGACACGTTGCCGTTGGGTACGTGGACAGTTCACATTGCCTGGCGGGAGCGTGCAGCCAGCACGCAAACATTGCAGTGAAAACTTCCTATTTGATCGGTTATAAATGTGACATTGTCTGTACATAAAGATGAATATAAAACCGTTTCACTGCGTACTATTTCTGTAGGCTTGAACGCTCCATGTGGTTTGACCAGACTTCGTATTTTTCCGTATGCAAATCAGCGGGTCGTGTATGTGAGGAGAATGTTGTATTTCATCGGCGCGACGGATGTGTTTCTTCTCCAATTTAACCAATCAACTTCAACATTTTGAAGATTATTGTTGATACAGGTAGGGGGTGCGCAGCGCAATAAAAATATAAGAGAAAAATGGAAGAACACTGTTTGTTGCTGAATAAAATAATTTGACATATGAAGGGAGTTGGTGTGACAGGGCCAGGGATAATTATAAGGCCAAGGCAATTGCAAGTTTATTTTCTGGGCTCAGAAATGGGCGGCAAAGCTACCCTTGAAACAGCCAAGACCATCCTCGCGTGTTAGGGGAAGCTGCAGCAGCTGTTTACATCAGTACCAGTCATAATCTACACTTGGCACATCCTTGTGCATATATCTCAGTTAATGCAATCGCTCACTAGGAGCGTGGTTCGTCGGCCTCCGGTCATGTTATATAATTGTTGGATTATTTCAGCTACACGTTCGCTGCTCGTGTTACATGTAATGTTTAGGATGCGAATGGGTTATTATATAGGACCAGTCGTGTACCATCTTCATGTTAGGGCGGGTATTTGCGCTGTTCCCACGGATGACGCAGTAGCGACTGACGGAGTCAAAAGCTATACTTGTATAGCCTGAGTCCGCTCACTCCAACGGTTTGCGGAGACGATCAGCCAGGGAGTATTAGCGTGGCGAGGCTGTTGATGTGTGCCCAAATGTGTTCAAATGTGTGCTATCATCTTGGTATTTACGAAGTGGAATATGCTGCCGTATCACAAATAGCACCGTTTTAAGACAATAATTATTGACTGAAATTTTTGTTTTTGCTAGCTAGTATTAGGGACCTGCAAAAATCATTAATACCTTTACCATGTTTATGATGGTGCACGTTGATTGTATGTATAATAGGTAACAAGATATCGTTTACAGAATTTAAATATCTATATGCATTAAGAAAATATGCCAATTGTAACTTTCAGAAAATGATACCAAATGTGTGACCACTGCACAGCCTGCTGTGTAGCAAACGTTCATACCTGGTCTGCATCATTCAACTGAAGTGCATTTGCAAACTGCTATAACCTTATAGTTTGTCAGATATATTTGTTAAAAAACAATAACAAAATTTTACCTCAATGTAGTGGGACATTGATAAGGATATGACCTTGAAATAGCATTTTATATCCAATATTACTTATATTATTTGGTCTATTTACATCATTATTTGTCGGACTTTTAGCAACTTTTTCTGTACAACTATCTTTAAGGCCCAGTAAATTGTTCTGCACCCACGTGGGAATCTAGTGTACTGGATTCTTGGGAAATGTAGTATGGTAATTTAAAGGACAAACAAAGTTAACTTTCACGTGGCATACACCTAATAGAGTTAATATAAAGTAACAATTTCCACATATACTCAATTTTTTAACGCCAACGGTTTACCATAATTTTTTTTTTTAACACCCAGCCATCCAAATTCTATGCGCTACCCCATCTTAGACGAAGAATGACGTCACGACGGTGATCGAGGCGCTCTCCACGTAGATTCCCTGCATAGGGTTTGGCTGTTGTCATGAAATGGCTGCAACTCGGCAACGCGCGTAACATGCTGATGACGGTAAATATAAAGTTGTATATTATTGTTATCGCTGAAATCATCCCATCAACTGATGACACATGTTTACATCAAAGCATTTCTCCTCAAAATGGACCGAGCAAAGTGCCAAACAGTACGCCCGCAAATCACCAACGTGAATCCATTGCTTCAATACTACCGGTTGTTTCAACTATTATTGCAACCGTATGCCGAACACGAAGGCATAATTACTAAAGTTTACCATAGATTTAACCACAGATTTAGATATACGTCTATAAGCATGTCACGCCAACTGAACGAACTGTCGAAGACTCGAAGTTGTTGACCCTTAACAGCGTCGCCGGATGCTGACCGAGATATAGAATGCCCCGCGCTGATTGGCCAAGCCAAATTAACCCTTCACCTATGGCGGCGTCTAGACCATCGTGGATTTCGTTAGAATTTTAGACTTTAAAGTCACATTCTGAGTAAACCGCTGACGTTAAAAAATTGAATATATTTAGAAATTGGTACTTTGTATAAACTCTATTAGGTGTATGACACGAAGCCGTAGCCTTTTTTTGTCCTTTAACCAATTTTCCTGGGCACATTTTTCAGTCCATTAAATAGATGCAGTGATAACTTTAGGAAATGTTCTGAACATATTTTCTGATTATGATGGATATTTGAAATAGACATTTGTAGGGAAATCAAAAGTGGTCTCAGCCCGTATTTGTTCCTTACACATGTGCACACTCAGGTGGGCGTGCGCAAACACGCGCACTCTCTTGTACACATTCATGTATATGTAAAGATACGTTCTTTTACATTTTAGCGCAGTATCCAGTTCTCTGGAATGCCAAAGCGCTCCACACTTTACTTCCCTGGCATACCCGTTCAGTCAAGCACCATCTCAAATTGGCTAGAAAGCATCCAGCCAGGCTGCAATTAATGCGCGCGCGAAAGCTGCTCATACACATAAACACCACTGTCTATACTAGCCATGCAATCCTATATACAGCTGAATGAGCTAGAGCAACGTAGAGTGAAATAGCTTCGCTCTGCGTTTGTTCCGTGTTTTTACTGGCGGAATAATTTCACAAAACTCTACTTTCACCGGTAACAGACAAGTGTTTAAGAAGACAAATACATACACGAACACGCACGCGAACGCACACATGAACGCTCACACAAGAAACTTGGCGCATGCGTATAAGGAGACAACGTTGCCAGGAAGTTACGCGTTGCGCAGCTGCGGGTTCGCACAATTAGTGGTCACGTGATTGCTGTTTCCATCCAACAACGAGCAGGTTGTAAGATGAATGCGAAGTCAAAGTGGATTCGCGGAAGGTTAGTTTTCTTTTCATTTTTCGTCATTTTTTCTTTCTTCGTCTGTATTGGTTCATTCTTGATACATTTATCATTTATTCCTTTCAATGTTGTTGTAGTTATCGGCCACGATGACACTGAGACTACAAGCTCTACAACGCATGCAACACGGCCATCGGAGTGGAATTCGAAGAGGCTTTCTTAGCGAACGTCGATCGAACGAGAAGAGATTTCACATTCGGATCAAGTTGAGGAAACGACTGTTACGCCTAAATGAGAGTGACTTTATTCGTAATTATCGGACTTTAAATGATAGGGTGTTATGAGGTGTAGATCGTTGTAATTTATTGTAGGTAACCATGGTCGGGAGGAGAGTAAACTCTTTTCGCTGTTGAAGCATTGGAAAATCACACATCCTCCTCCCCGAAAGGGGTTTGAGGTTGGGTGGCCGGCTTGCAGATTCCTTCCATGGCTTACCCGCCGTCTTCAAATGTCAGTTATTTTAATAAGATATTGTTTATATCTTATCAAAATGACTGATTAATTGCTGACGGTGCATTTTTCGTCATTCGATGTATCATGTCGTTAAGTAATCAAACCAACGAAACAAAGAAATTATGTATTGTTTTTTAGAAGCGTTGTGTATTCATGGAAATATGTGTAGACTTACAGATTATAGACACGAGCGAAAAGAAGAATCCCAAATGCACCATGACAAACATTACACAGGTTCAGTTCTTCATGCACTCTATTCTGAGTCTTGAAAACAGTCTGCCCGTTGCGATGTGTGTATAAACTTGCCCAGAGATATAGCTCCCCGTGAATCCTCATACATACGTTATATTCAACACCACGAAGTCGGAGAAAACACCAGGTGGATTATAATACAACATTATTTCGGGGACAGGTGAGCAAGTTAAGCTTGAAATCTGTTCAGCAAAATAGCGTACCCGATACACGCTTTGAAGCTGAAGTGCCCCCACCGCATATACGTCCCGTCATGGACATTCCCGTATTTTGGAGGTCGCCACGAACAGGTACCAAATGCATTACCTCCCCTGCCCCGTCGCCGTCTTGTCTCCCGATTTTAAAATCTGACGAGCGAGAAACTGTAAACGTCGCCGCGAAAAATGTCAACACCTCCCAGTCCAATGGGAGGTGTTGACATTTTTCGTATATCGTGTCCTGCTGAAGGAACGCCTCAACCCTCCCAATTTTAGGTATGTCACCATTCATAAGACTACGCAGCTGTTTTTATGTAGCCGGCGGAGTATCACAGAAACAAACCGTGACCGATGTCAGTGAGTTTTCTTTGTATCGGTACAGGTGTCATTTATTTGGTGATGTCCTCACGATAAATTTGTATCTGGTTCTAACAGAAATTAAGGGATGTCATGGTGGAAAATGCTTTCTTGGAAAATGTCGTATGGTAATTTAACACATTTTCCTGGGCACATTTGTCAGTCCATTATATAGATATAGTGATAAGTTTAAGAAATGGTCTGAACATATTCTCTGGTTATGAAGGATAGTTGAAATAGACGCATATACCCAGCGGGCAAAATGACGTTGTAGCGACGTTGTTTCGACGTCGGTACCGACGTCGATACAACTTTCATAGTCACCGCGTTTTGTCAACGTCGAGTAACGACGTTGTTTCGGCGTCATATATCGACGTCGAACATACGTTGCATATGAAAGTTGAATCGACGTCATTTGTCGAAGTTTTGCCGACGTCGAGTAACGACGTTGTTTCGACGTCATAGATCGACGTCGAAACAACGTCGAAAATACGTTACATATGAACGTTGTATCGACGTCATTTGTCAACGTTTTGCCAACGTCGAGTAACGACGTTGTTTTCACGCCACATATCGACGTCGAAACACGTTATATATGAAGATTGTATCGACGTCGGGTAACGACGTTTTTTCAACGTCGGGTGTCGACATTGTTTCGACGTCATATACCGATTTTGGGGATTGCAATGAACTGAAGGGGCCCCCGGAGACACCACTCCCAAATGTTGACAATATACTGCTTGAGGAATAAAACGTACACTTACGAACTATTAAGACAAGTGTTAATATGTATTACTGTTATTTCGAGAAGAAATATAGGTGGTAACATTTTACTGTTACAATAAATTAAACTTATCAAGTGGTGTTTTTTCTTAATAGTATCAGTATATCTATATAATTAAAACATATATGCATTATGTCGTGGTACAAGTCATTTCGTTTTATTTTACTTAAATACATATTAATGCCACTACTGCGTGTTCTACTTTCGTGTCTTTCGGCCACTTCCTCCAGTTCGGTCTGGTGCATATTTTAGGCAACCAGAGACAGCTGCGGTGATCTCCATCTCTGTTCCGCCATGATTTTTCAGGACACCCGCTGAAACATGATATTCATAACATGATTGAAACACCGTACGTTTGAAAATAGCACCCTTTAATTATAGACAGGTTACACTTTATCCAGTTATAATGAAATAATGTGGTTTTGAGGGAAACATTATTTGGATAGACTATAAATAAATAAATTATGCTTTGATTGACCATTCTGCATGTTCCAGTCATTCAGGCAAATTATTAGTACTCCTCATTCCACGTTTTCGTTAAATCACGTTTATTGGAACCATAACAAGTATTGCATTAATTGCTTTATCTTTCTTCTTAAGACAAAACTGTAATGTTCCACACATTTTGGTTCAGTGGAGTGAAAAATAATGCTTTCATTAGCAAGGAAAGGAGTCTTGCCATGATGACCGTTCATGTTCATCAGTGATATGACGTCATTCGTGAGAAGTCTACCAGATCATGAAAAGAAACAAATATCATTTAGGTTTCAACATCAAAGGTAGACGTATCTCATTTCAACAATTAGTATTTGATTGAGCTAACATTGTTTTATTGAACAGTTACAACGTATCTGTCCACTGACATTTTTCTGGTGCTTGAATATTGATTGTTGTCAACTAATCAAGGATCTATTAATATTATATGTAAACAAAAAAATTATTAATTCAAAAGAATCAATTTATTAAATTATATTTCAGTAACAACTATCAGTATATTACCTTAAGTCTGGCTGGCACCAACACTGCTCTGTTAACGTAACTAGCAGCAAAATTTGCGTCTGTACAGTGTGTGACGCGTGAATACGACAGGCCACTATTGCGGCATTGAAGATATCAGCTATTCAAATTATTTTGGCACCCAATAATCCACCATGTGGAGGAACATGTTCTATATCGCTTTTAAGGCTGATGCATTAACATTGCAATAGCACCAATCATGGATTATTGCATTTCAATTATTTTATTTGTTTATTGTGTAATTGATTATAAAAATCGGGCAACATAAATTACTTATGTTATTGATGGTGATTTACCCAGTAACAAATTAACTTACTGTTTCACTACCATTGTTTGTCAGATTTGTCTTCACACTGATCTTGTCCTCAGACGACACATCAGGAACACAGCACATTAGTCAATTCTATTTTTGATTTAAATCAATATATCTTTCGACAGAAACACAACTTCCTCAACACATACCATACGCGTTTGATTGACGGGGTCTAGAAGGGCTTCTTCCGCTTGTTGGAACTCGTCCATGTCAGTGACAGTGTTGATATGAATCGACGAGTCGTCAGGTTCATATCGCTGGCCCAGTTCTGGTATCGAATATTTTATTTCCGTTTACAAGAACAGGATCCTCTTCTGGAACTCTGTAAATCATATAAAATGGGTTGAAACAAATTCTACACAAGCACAATTTTGTAATTAATGTAAGTTTCCATGTAGATTATATGCAATATATGTTTGATAAAAAAATACACCTAACATTGCAGTTTTATAGAAAAAGTATATTTCTTCAATCAAAAGTACATTTCATTATTCACAGTCAGTTCATGTGCCTGTATAAAATAAAAGCATACCATTTATAAGGCAAAAACAATTCCTGAAATAACTGGGTTGCGTATTATTGCGATTTCAGTACCAAATTTATTTAACTAAAATGTGCACAAATGTCAACAACATTCAGCCGCAACATACTGCCTTCACTGATGGAGAATGATGCATCACTCTGAATTGGGGTCTGCGGTGTCGTCCTCGGTGACTCGAGGCATGGTGTCTGCGGTGTCGTCCTCGGTGACTGGAGGCATGGTGTCTGCGGTGTCGTCCTCGGTGACTCGAGGCATGGTGTCTGCGGTGTCGTCCTCGGTGACTCGAGGCATGGTGTCTGCGGTGTCCGAATGAATTCATTCTCGCGGTCACTGTACGAACTGATAAAATCAAATACTTGTAATTAAAAATCCAGAAATCAGCATACGGATGCAATTTTAGAGGAATGAAACATCTAAACACTACCATGTACTTGTACTTATGAGTGTATGAGTGTCAGTGCGTGTTTGAGTGTGTAGATTGTGAGTGTGCGCCAGCTCGTGATCACAAATGAAACAATACAGCTAAGTAAGATGTATACATGTATATATATATATATATATATATATATATATATATATATATATATATATATATAGAGAGAGAGAGAGAGAGAGAGAGAGAGAGAGAGAGAGAAGGCGCGCGCTTTCTCTATATTTTGGTATCATACACACACACGCGCGCTTTCTCTATATTTTGGTATCATACACACACACACACACGCGCGCTTTCTCTATATTTTTGTATCATACACACACACGCACGCTCACTCGCCGGAACCATCCACACACATATACACACACATGTTTCGCCAAACCCACACGCATACAACATCTAACCCTGACGGAACTGTGCGTAGAAATGGGCATCAGGAAGACATACATTACATTGCTGCTTGAATTCGCATATGTTGCCTAGATCAAAATAACCAATTGCTCTCCTTAGGCAAATTCCATCACAACACACACACACACACACACACACACACACACACACACACACACACACACACACACACACACACACACACACACACACACACACACACACACACACACACACACACACACACACACACACACACACACACACACACACACACACTATTGTTGGTTCACGGTGACAACGAGACTGTGAAAACACGAACATATAAATTATTATTTACTTATGGGTCCCATTCGATGGCGTGTCTGTTACAGATGTCTGGACATTGTGTTCTCTCTCTGAGGAAGACTGCATCAAGCCTCTCCACATATCTCGTGTCGCCGAACTAATGTTCACGTCCATTCTCTTCAATCTGCGCAACCCCGCCTACGTGTGGTTCTCGGAGAAAAGAAAGCAAGCGATATTTGTGCCAAACGCATTATTATTAATGTGTTTGTGTGAGAGAACGCGAGGGAAGTGTGTGTGCGCGCGCGCTTTCTCTAAATCTCTATTTCACACATAGAGACACGCACGCACGCACGCACGCACGCACGCACGCACACTGTTTGGGTAATTATGCACATATTTGTTGATACACCACAGCGTGACCTCGGTAATATGAGTAGTTTATTTTTTAAATATGCGTTGTTTTTGTTTAAGAGAAAGCTTGCGTTCCTGTTTGCCTGTGCGCTTGTGGTTACATATTAAAACAAATTAACATAGATACGTAGACAGTTTAATTTTCAAAACTAAATGTATGTTACAAGTGTGTATAGCGCTGGCCAATATATCAACATATAAATCTTTTGACTTGACGACCTCTGCTACAAGGCTGAAACGCCTTAATAACGAATAAACAAATATTGAGGCTGCGGTAAGTTCTTTTATGCACAACATTTCCACAAACTTGACACCCTGTACGGTCTTACATTACACTGATACCCAGTGCTTGGTTCGTGAATTAGCAGGAGCAAAATGGAGCGGTTCACTACATACATGCACGAGAGTTTCCTACTGTGACTTACGGATGGATAACTTCTATGACAGAACCCGGAACCATCGACCCTTGTACCTGGCGTACATGCATACGTTCTAGACACTTAAGTAATTCCACTTTGTTGTACTACCTTTGCAAAAGTTTCGTTGTATAAACCAGTCGTGCGGTAATCCTCCGTGAAGAAAACACTCCTCGACAGACCAAACAGAAGTCTCTGCGCATGTGCCGACGACATGTGGTTAGTATCCCGACAGGTGTGTCTTGAATAGCTTGTCTGAAACAAAGGCCGGTGTGCCGGACGTGTTACGTAGGCTAGGTATGGGTGACTTGTGTTAGTCGAGTTGCCTCCCTATACTGTACTGTAGGGAACCTGGAAATGTTTTGTCGTTTAAGGTTTTTTTTGCTGAATCATATAGATTATGTGTCCCTGAACTCAAATCCGTGGGATGGCAATGCGCCATCCTTGGGCAACTCGTGGGAACCACGAAAATCCAAGATGGCTGCCGTGATCCTGATAAATTACAAAAATGTGTTCATCTTTACACTACATCATGGTAGGACCATAATTTTTGTATGTACACGCATGCTTTGAGGTACGAGGAATTCAATGGAACCGTTTATAATAATGTCCGACTATGTCCACGTGACCAAAATTCAAAATGGCCGCCATTTCCACCAACTATTGCCACAATCGAGCATAATTTGATTGCCTTTTGCTATATAAATATGATTTTATTTTGTCCATTCCTATGTTTTACCATATCAGGACTTAAAAGGAAGTATTTCAACTGATGCCCGCCCAAGAAAACCGAGTAGTATTCAAAATGGCGTCAGTTTAGCCAAACAGATGCAAGAGCCACGATGTTGTGCCTGCTCCTACGTTTTAGCATACGGACATGAACATAGTACTGGTATATACTTGGACTGCCTTAATTATACGTGGAATATATACATGTACTGTTTCAACATTACGATATCATAAGTTATGCTACGATAGGTTCTGTAAATTTCCTCAGGCCAGTTGTACACGTAGATGTGTAAAACCTAGCAATGTAGATGCTGCTCTCGCCTCATGTATTTATTATATGTATGCGAAGCGTACTGTCAGTCACACCATTGGTGAATTGTATGATAACTATTGCAGTGCAGGTGGTCAGCTCACAAAGAAAAAAATGCTCGCTAATCTCTGTGATTACTTTGGTGAGAATATCGTTGTTTTACACATAGAGGGTTGTGCATCTATTGTTGGTTTCAGAGATGTTGTAGGTAAGTAAGACAGTGAATATGGTCAAGTATGACGGTGTAGATGATGAGAGTGTAGAAACTGTAGTACGCAGGGTGAAAGCTGAAGTTCTAGCACTTCCTCGTAGCAATGATTACGATTTAAGTCAGTTCACATTTGAGAAGACTATTGCCAACACATCTCCTACTTTGCTAGCATTACTTTCTCAATTGGTATCCATTGGAGAATTGAATAAATCAGCAGTAACCATATCACAGTGCATTCAACAGCACATTTCCAACTCCATAAATCAAGCCACTCTTGGTCTTGCTGTGATGTTACATAATAAATTTGGTAGTTCGGAATTGGTAAAGTTGCTCAACGAGCATGGTATCGTGACAACGTATGATGAGGTCATGCGATTTCGCAAGTTAGCCGCCAAGTATATAAGTGTAAATGGGGGGAAAGTTCATGAGGCGATCGGCTTGATGCGGAGAGTAGGCCCGATATTCGGCTGGTTTGACAATGTTGACCTGCTTGTGTGCACACCCAATGGTCGCCGTGAGACATACGCCATGGCAATAGAATTTCAACAGCACCCTTCGGTTGTTCTAGAATGTGGCAGTGCAAAGGCTAGCTTGCTGAATCTAACCATTCCACGCCTTTGTAAGAGTGAAGTCGCATCTCTTTGGCTTGGAAGTAAGTCCGTTGTGATGGAACGGTATACAGGCCCGAAGAAAGTGACCCCCCCCCCCTCTCTTGTGGTATGTAGGTCTGGCCCACGTTCACTGATGTATGTGCACTACAGGAAGTCTAGAACGTGCCCAGATCGTGAACACTCAACGGCTGAACTCCCTCCTGCATGAACCAAACCCTATCGAATGGGGAGGCTATAATGCTGCCCTGGCGAGAGTGGAATGCTCCCCCTAAACCACCCACTACCTACACGTTTGGTCCTACCACCATCACATCCTGAAACTGTTCTCACGAAGCTGTCATACTTTGAGAAAAGTCTCACTGAACTTAGAATGAAGACCTCAAATCTATCCGCTGACATGCAACTTTACATCGTAGCAACACTTATCAAGTGGGCCAGTCATGGGAACCGCTTCAAGTCAGTCATTATTCGACCTGGTGGCATGCACACCCTCATGTCATTCAATGGCTGTATTGGAAACATAATGAAAGCTAGTGGTCTTAAAGTACTGGAATCTATCAAATGTGGCGTAACCATAGGTGATAAGACGCTCTATGATATGGCATCACTATTCTGTCGTCTCATCACAGTAGGGCAGCACCGGCAAGTCGAACTTCAAACACTCTTTGACTATTTGACTATGAATTGTGCGCTGTTCCTGCATCAATCACTGATGAATATGGATGTCTGAGGACAGGGACAAAATCCACTCTTGTCTCTAAGCTGAAAGTGGATGATCTTCAGCCAGATGCTCCAGACATATTCATCGTCGATGGCCAACAACTGCTATATCACATTGTTTGGCCATGTGCTGGGTCTGCTTCAGATCTCGCCAACAGCATGAAGGATAGACTCGGTTAGTACCAACCAATAGAAGTGCTGGTAATCTTCGATCGCTATGATGACAGGTCAGAAAAGGATACTGAGCGAATTCGGCGTGCAGGTGAAGGGGCTGTTAACTACAATATCACAATATCAAGCAAGCTCCCATGCTGCGATGCCATCATGAAGAGCAAAGCGAATAAGAAGGCTCTCGTCAGAGTTCTTCTCTCCACGTTCAATTCGGGCAACAATGGGACGATGGTTGGAAAAGACGAGAGTATTTACAGCCATGATGAAGCAGATATTACTACCATCCGTTATCTTCTGGAAGCTGTAAAGAATGGTAAGAACATTGAACGAGTGATCAGCAATGACACTGACGTCTTTGTTCTGCTTATCTACCGGGTGTGGAGATTGCAGATGACAGCCCGTGATCGATCGTTGGTGTGGGGCTATCATCAATATCAATGAAAGTTCTTCGCTCCTTGGTGCGAAATCCCTCCAATTGCTCGGTATGCATGCATTATCAAGCTGCGATACTGTGTCCTATCCATTTGGTCATGGCAAAGCGACGGCGCTAAATGTACTGAAGTCCGCCGACCACTCTGGTCTCTATTCTGTATTCGGTGAACAGAGTGCTAACAACCAACAGTTGCTAGAGACTGGACGCAAATTTATTTGCTTGCTCTATTGTGTTGCTGCAGGCGAAGGCATGGCTTCTGCCAGGTATGCGCTCTACACCAAAATGACAAGAGGGAAAGCTGCATGTGTCAAAACGCTTCCACCGACAGACGCTAATTTAGCATATGACATCCTGCGAGCACACTATCAAGTAATGCTCTAGAAGGCAGCAGACCAGCAGACTCCGCCTGCTGTTGACATCGCTGCTTACGGGTGGGAGTTGGTCAGTGGTGCAGGGTGTGTGCCAACTCCACGCATTGCAAGAGGACTAGCAGCTCCTCCTGCCCTCATGGATGTCATCAACTGTCAATGCAAAACTGTCGGGAAAGCTTGCAGCAGTCATGCATGTAGCTGTCATTCTGCAGGATTCTCTTGCACGCCGTACGGTTATTGTGCTGGCGAAACCATGTGCTTCAATCCTTTCACCAAACATGATGGAAATGAAGCTAAACGTGATAATGAGGATGAAGGTGATAGTACGGAGGAAGAGGGGAGCTAGAGAGAATGGGGAATAACCTTTTCTATGAGAACGTAATGGGAATGATTTATCGTTTAAATACCAATGGTTAATAATGTATACTGTGTCAATGCCAACATGAAACTTGCCATTGCAAACAAGTTCTCAGTGGGTATCAGCAATTATATAATTCAGTACTTCTGATGTTATACTTTTAAATTGTTGTAACATTCTGTGTCATTTCCTAAGCTTTTTGTGCTTCTTGTCAGGTGTAGTAATATACATATACAGGAAGGTACAACTATGAGCATTCCTGGAACTCAGTCATGATGAATGTTCAATGCTGAATAGTGGACCAGCCAAACATTGAAAAGTGCTCTAGAATTATTTTCATCGGCATTGTTTGTTAATAGCGGGCATGGTGTTAAACTTTGCATTTACACAGAGATGTATAGGATAATTTAACACAAAAATTTGATTATCTCGAAATGTTTTTTTCTTGTATGTAAAATTTGTTTGCATACCCATGATTGCAAAGTTATCCTGTTTTCAAAACCAAACACGTATTGTGTGTATGTCAGTATACATAACATCGTTACTTGGCATGATTTGGGATTAAATCAAATATGAAGGTCATTTTGAAGGTCATAAAACCAACTTCAGTCAAAATATTGTTTTCCATTATTTTACATCCACTTGACCATCTTTGCACAAAACCACATATTTTATGATTTACAGATGTATCGTCTGTGTTATAATGTGCTGATTATTGAATTTACACACGAATGTATGGAATAAGTGTAACCGCTCGTCAGGAGCGGTATAGCGTGTATGGTGAGGTTTACGGTAGTTTTGCGGTGGCGGCTGATGTGGTCTACGTTATGAACATGGTGGAGATTCTGCTAGACTTCATCAGAGCTGAGAGGGATGGTACCTGGACTCTCCATCTAGAAGCGTTTGCTGCAATGTTGCCATGGCTCACAATCTATGACCACACAAACTATGCCCGATGGAGACCTGTGTATCTTGCGGATATGAAACTGCTTGAAATGACAGCACTAGAGGTCTACGCAGAGTTCATGCAAGGGAACTTCGTTGTGAAGAGAACCAAAAGACGATTCAACCAAGTTCCCGCTGACCAGGCAACTGAGTGGATAAACAAACCATGCAAGATGCAGAACGGCATCATAGGCATTACAAGAAATGACCAAACTAGGGACAAGCTTTGTGTCACCTGGGCCGAACGCTCACGAATCTCCCAGGACACGCGATACCTCTTCAACTTGGAAGATGAGGAGAAAGAGACCACTTTCACCCGCAGTGACAGCCTTCCTTCCCAGATGAAGCGTGATGCTGATGACGTGAAGAAGCTCATCACACAACTTACACGTTTGGACGTATTCAGAGTAAACATTGCTTTGAGAGAAGAAGAAGATGGAGACATGGATTCAATAACTGGCGACATACCCTTGGTATCTTTGGCATCCAAAGATTCTGCTCCGACTGACGTGGTCAGTGATCTCCTAAGAGCTGAAGAACGGGGGAAACTGCATATTATCACCAACGTGAAGCAACGCCTAATTGAGAAAACTGTGGGGTTTCATGATGTGCTTAAGAAGCATCGCTCGAAAACCTTTGCTACTCTGTACAAAGCAACCGTGTCTACCAAACATAATGTACAGAAGACTGTCAAAGCCGACAGAAAGCTTCTGCAGCTATTACTCAATGCTGTCACCGCGGGTCGAACAGTTGAAATGGGGAGTATCCTGAAGCATGAGCTGTCCCCAGTCCCACTGTCTCTGGCCAAGCATGGAGGCGACATGAACTCGACACAAAAGTCAGAGCTAATCAATGTCCTGGTGGATGCCATTCCTATACCCTCGGCAATTCCAGAAGCCAACACGAAGACGTGTGTGATGATTGACCGTCGTGGTCTGATCCAAGCTCTTGGAAAACCTCATGGGTGTCAAACGTTTGGCGACTATGCCGACGTATTCTTTAACAATGTCACAAGTCACTTCAGATGTCACACAACGATAGTTGATGTAGTGTTTGACCGCTACACCGGGCAACCATCGATCAAGGCAGTGAAAAGGTCAAAGCGAGTGGGGAAGAAAAGGAATTCGTAAGGTCATCGATGAACGAAATGTCCCACTTCCACAGGTATGGAACAACTTTATTGCATCTGATTCTTGACCGAGATCATCGTGACAAAGGGTACTGATCTACCACAACAATGTGAGCTTGTAACAGGATGCGGATTCTCTTGTGGTACACATGCGAGGTCAACAAGGAGGAGTGAAGTCAAACTTCAAGGAAACCATCAATAGGTGGACACCAAGCTGGTACTCCATTCGTGTGAGGCAGTCAACCAGAGATACAAAAGAGTGTTGGTCAGAGATACTGATGGCATGCTGCTTCTAGTCCACTTTATACCAGCACAAACAGCAGAAGTGTGGATGATCTCTGGAACAGCAAAGAAGAGGAAATGCTATCCAATACATGAACTGTCTGAGAGACTTGCAAAACCTCTGAGGGATAACCTGCTGGGCTTCCAGGCGTTTACAGGTTGTGACACAACGTCAGCGTTTAGTGGCCATAGCAAGCGGTCTTGCTGGAAAACATTTCAAAATCATCCGCATCTCGTCCAGGGGATTGGTCGTGATGGAGAACTCGCACCAATTGAACAATTTGTATGTCACTTGTACGGCACATTTGAGCAACAAACCGTCGACAATGCCAGACTCCAACTCTTCGGTAAGGGCAGGCTTGGTCTGTTCACACCGCACGCGCCAACTATCAAGCAAAGATCTGGCTGCAGGCAGACCAGGAGCATATAGACATCCCTTCTCCCACCGACATCTCTGCATGGATGATGGAGTAGTCAGACTGCTTGAAAGCTGTATGGACAAGACTGCCTCCTATTCCAGATGCGTGTCTAGAGCTGGTCACTTGTGGACGCAAGGTTAAGTGCAGAGCGGCCCGATGCAGTTGCTTCAAAACGAATCTCAGCTGCACGTATGCTTCCGGGTGTGATGGGATGGACTGCTGCAACCCAACTGGCCAATAGACATGGGAGGAAGTGAATGTGACACGTTATTAGACACCATAGTGCATATGGGAACATTAGAATAAAACGACCAAGCGTTCTACACAGTTCTTAATTAAAAACCGTGTTTTTGAGAAAAACGTATTTTTGTGTTTCGTTATCGTATACTTTAACATTGTAAAGTGAATGTTTACTTGTCAATTACACTGGTTAGATGCAAGTATGTGAACCTAAAAATTATTTCATTGGATAGATCTATTGATTGTGGTCCAAGTTAATACAAAAAAAAAAAAATACAAATTTTGACCTTTTTCGTCCTTGAAAATGACCTTCAAATTCAAAATCAAGGGTGGCATCCACCCACAACTTTTCCCACATGCTATGAGTGATCTATCTACCATAGTTTCATCCTATTAACAAAAAATGCCGATGAAAGTTTTATATCACATATTGGCTGGTCCACTAGAAGAGGAATTGTAAATAAATCTTCGAGCTATTTTCGGTTGCAATGGCGGCCATCTTGATTTTGTGTCACGTGACCTTAGAAAATGATTACATTAAATTCCTCATATGTTGATACATTGCATGTATTTATTTCACGTATAATTAAGGCCGTACAAGTATATACCAGTACTATGTTCTTGCCCATATGAAATGGGAATAGGCACAAAATCGTGGCTCTTGCATCTGTTTGGCTAAAATGACGCCATTTTGAATATTACTCGGTTTTCGTGGGCGGGCATCAGTTGAAATACTTCCTTTTAAGTCCTGATATGGTGAAGCATAGGAATGGACAAAATAAAATCATATTTATATAGCAAAAGGCAATCAAATTATGCTCGATTGTGGCAATAGTTGGTGGAAATGGCGGCCATTTTGAATTTTGGTCACGTGGACATACTCGGACATTATTATAAACGGTTCCAATGAATTTCTCGTACCTCAAAGCATGCGTTTGAAACTATGTTCGTAGCATGATGTAGTGTAAAGATGAACACATTTTGTAATTTATCAGGATTACGGCAGCCATCTTGGATTGTCGTGGTTCCCACGAGTTGCCCAAGGATGGCGCATTGCCATCCCACGGATTTGAGTTCAGGGACACATAATCTATATGATTCAGCAAAAAACCTTAGACGACCAAACATTTCCAGGTTCACAAAATGGCAACTCGACTATGTGGTGTATGCGTGTATGCGTGTGCGTATGCATGTTCCTGTTTGCGTGTGCGCGCGCGTTCTTGTGTCGTGGACATGTGTGTGTGTGTGTGTGTGTGTGTGTGTGTGTGTGTGTGCGGGCGTGCGTGTGTGCTACGTGTTTGTGCGTGTGTGTTTGTGTGTGTGTGTGTGTGTGTGCGTGCGTGTGTGCGTGCGTGCGTGTGTGCTACGTGTTTGTGCATATGTGTGTGTGTGTGTGTGTGTGCGGGCGTGCGTGTGTGCGGGCGTGCGTGTGTGCTACGTGTTTGTGCGTGTGTGTGTGCGTGCGTGTGTGCGTGCGTGCGTGTGTGCGTGTGTGCTACGTGTTTGTGCATGTGTGTGTATGTGTGTGTGTGTGTGTGTGTGTGTGTGTGTGTGTGTGTGTGTGTGTGTGTGTGTGTAGTAGTGTGCAGTGTTGACTTCAAGCTATTTGTATTCACTTACAAAGTCATGCACAACGACGCGCCAGTGTATTTGTGTGAACTCGTGTGCCCGTATCAACCGACAAGAACACTGCGCTCTGCGAACAACAACATGCTAGAAGTGAAGCGTACCCGTACCAAAGCTGGAGACTGCTCGTTCGCTATCGCTGCTGCGTCCATGCGGAACAATTTACCAACGGACATTAAGGCGTGCGTGTGTGCGGGCGTGCGTGTGTGCTACGTGTTTGTGCGTGTGTGTGTGTGTGTGTGTGTGTGTGTGTGCGTGCGTGTGTGCGTGCGTGCGTGTGTGCTACGTGTTTGTGCGTGTGTGTGTGTGTGTGTGTGTGTGTGTGTGTGTGTGTGCGGGCGTGCGGGCGTGCGTGCGTGCGTGCGTGTGTGCTACGTGTTTGTGCGTGTGTGTGTGAGTGCGTGTGTGCGTGTCGGAGTGCCATCTGACCCGCAATGGCAGCAGCGGACATGTCACTGTGCGCTACGCATTGACTCAGTGCATCGAACCGTGACCACACGACACGATCCATTGACGACGTTTATGTCACAGTCACAGTGACTTAGAACCTGGGCCCACATCGTAAGATTGCGATCTCCTATTGTTGCTACCCCAACATTGGCCTCCTTTTACACGTAGGGACAACTGGGGTGAGACACGTAGGGACAACTGGGGTGAGACACGTAGGGACAACTGGGGTGAGACACATAGGGACAACTGGGGTGAGACACGTAGGGACAACAGGGGTGAGTTGACAAAGTGGACTATCAGCAGTTTTATTGTAACTGAGTTATTTATAATATTAACATCAGGCAACTGGTAAACGGCCTTTCTCGTGATAACAGCAATTAACACGGAATTAAAGGGAGTGTGAATAATAATTGTTCCAACAAGTCACTTTCGTCATCTGCTCAGTTGTTTCCGTAGGATTATTTTCGTACTGTGGACGTTTAATGAATGAAATTGCAAACCTGGGCCAGTTAGAAGGTATAATCATTATGAATTATATTCACACTGAACGTTACTTGTGTCTTTTGTAGATAAAACAACTGTCCTCTCACTATTCGATGCGTTGGCGACATTTGGTCCAAACGTTATTTGGAGGATGTTCAATCAAGGATACAATTTATAATGACTGACAATGAATATATAGGAACATAAATAAAATGCAAAGGATAGAAATAAGTAACATAAAAATATAATTAATATAGCATATAAGAAATAGCTAAGAACCGTTAAGGACAATGTGCACTTTCTGCAGATCATTAATGAGATTTGTAACTTCCCCGATCATTAGTTTACCCCTCGTGTCCCTACCAAACAGAGCTGACGAGAGTGAAACCTCTCCACCTTGGGCACGGTGTCCAAGGTCACTGCAACTGAGAATAGTCGCAGATACTGATCGCAAGAGACGGAGTCACTGAGCAGTGGTTTGACGACATCGTCCCGTCATCACTTACTGTCACCCGGGGCCAGCCAGTAGGGGAGACGTATTATCAACTCAGATCGTACGATTTGGATATTTACAACCTAGAGCGTTGACTCTGCTGAGTAGTTTCTATATTTTGCATTTTCTAGATATGTTATACGTTTCCACACTGTTTATTCCGTTATTACGACCTTGTCTTTGTAACAATCGTTATAAAATACGACCTGCAGATCGGACGAAAACGTCTAATGTTCGACGACCGTAGCGGTCGACACTATGGCCGACTTCTATTGGACTACGCGAGTAACCCGGGTAACGCGAGTACCAATCGTACAGCCAATAACACTTGCTCACGTGACCATTCTTGACCTAAATTAACTGACGTCATTGTGATTAGCAGTGACAACCAATATGGGTGTTTTCTTGCCCCGAAAGGTTTCCCTTCTAACAAAACAACAATGTATTTGTAAACTGACAAATGTTTGCGGAAATGTTTGATGTAGACGTCACGCCGCCTCAGTTATACATTTCGCATGCATTACCTCTATAAGTGATGCAGCTGACAAATGCTTGACATGTATAACGTATATTTTTATTTGACATCGGCGTATCATAACGTACTGAAAACCACCAGCAGACGCATTGTTTGTATCTCACTGGAATGTGAAAAACACCCCGCGGCGGTGAGCTACATCAAAGAATACGAATACGAATACATTTATTTCAGGTAAAAACCCATATACAATTGGTACATACATTAACTCATCTAAGTAGCCTATTAAAGACCCAATATGTTAAAAATTGAATAGATAAAAAATAAATAAAGTTATAAGTTAGATAAATGTAAAATTGTAGAAAAACATATAAAATAATGAGCAATATACAGGATGTGATTGTAAAATAAATATGCCATTAATTCATGTAAATAAACACCTTTTGAAAAGTAAGTTATATAAACAACTTACTGACTTTAAAATATATATACATAATAAATAAATAATAATAAAGTTATATGCGACTCTCAGTCAAGCGATCCTGGTTTCGAATCCAACGTTGAGCTGTCGAAGCTCCACTTCTTCACACAGTTTTAGGAATGAGTAGCTGGCTATATTGACTATGGTGATATTTGTGCACGAATGGTGTTCGCGCATATCATAAGTATGACCGAGCGGTTAGAGAGCCGCACTCCCGACTAGAAGGTCCGGGGTTGGCAACGGGAACCGGGCGGTCGGTGGTTCGGTACTTATGCACTCACCGTGTCGAAACTTGAGCAATTTCATTCACCCTATATCGCCTGCCCCTTCCAACCCGCACTGGCCAGCGTGGAAGAGTAGCCCAACAACATCTCTGGTAAACTAGGACTACGTGCAGGGGGCGCTAAGAGTCTTTGGGTCAAAAAGAGCTGCCGAAAGAGGACAAGTAGAATAATGATAGCGACCTACAATGTCAGAACTCTACTAAGAGGTGAACATATACAAGAACATTTCCACATCAGCTTATCTTGCGCTATCCATGCCAGATGGTACCCTTCCATTCCAGTAGACGGCTACTTCGTCTCTCCGGCATCTCGCTGGCCTTCATCTAGGTCTTTTCTTTTAGTAGGGCTTCCAAGTGGTGATGCACAGTATCCATCGGTTATCTGACTTGTTCAATCACGTCTGGGATCTTTGTCTTTTCTCTTACCCAGACGTTTGTATGTGATGTCTAACATATTCCTTTCCATCGTTGTTTGTGCGGCTGCTAGCTTTTCTTTGCTTGGGTGTTTGGCTTCCCATGTTTCCGCGCAGTGTGCCATTGCTGGAAGTATGCATGAGTTGTAGACTTGTCACTTCAAGCAAGTTCCAATGTTACACTTGAATATACCGCGGTGTTTGGCGAATGTTGTCCATTCGGCCGTGATTTGTCTCCTTGTCTCGGGTTTTGTCTCTGGTGGTGTATCTCTGTCCCAGGTAGATGTAGCTTTCAACGTTCTCGAGAGTTGTTGACACAATAGGTGTGTCGGTTTACATCATCATCTTTGTCTTTGACTTGTTCATCTTCAGACCCTGATTGTTACTTTCATCAGCTAATTCGTGTAGCGTTTGTTGTAGTTCGTGTGATGTATTAGCGCATATGAGTATGTCGTCGGTGAAGCGAAGATGACTAAGATATTCGCCATATATCTTCAAGCCTCTGGTTGCCCAAGTCAGTCGTCGGAATATGCTTTCGAGTGCTGCCGTAAACAACTTGGGCGATATGGTATCTCCCTGTCGTACTCCTCTCATGGTGGTGATCTGGTTGCTTCCCTTCTGTAGGTGGACTGTCATATTCAGCTGTTGGTGTAGATTTCCTTCAGGAGTTCGATGTACACATCTTCTATCCACTGTTCTTGAAGCGAGGTCAGTACTGCTTGAGTTTGAACTGAGTCGAAGGATTTCTTGTAGTCGACGAATGCAATGCAGAGAGGGATATTATATTCTCTGCACCTCTCCTTCAGTTGGTTTACGACGTGGGTGTGGTCTGTCGTTGAGCATGTATAGTTTGTAGCGCTTTGTTATGCAAATATCATGTTCTGCTACTCTGGGGTTGATGCTGTTTACACTCTCTATATGGTGTTTAGATTTCCTGTTTATGAGAAAGCCTACTTCTGCTTGGCCGTAGTTTTGCCTTAGAATATACCGCGGTGTTTGGCGAATGTTGTCCAGTCGGCCGTGGTAGGTGGCCGCTTTCTAAGATAGTGAAACATTCCTCCCGTCTTCTCACTTCTCCGATCCCGATTACATCCCATACCAACCTGGTTTCCCAAAGTTCTTCTTCGTGTTCTTGTATCTTCATGTTCTGCCATACTAGTGCTGCTAGATCTATCAGAAGCATTCGATACGATCGATCACACAATCACGTCAAGCCGTCTCAGAGATCGGTTTGGTATTACTGCAACAGGTCTTGCGTGGTTTGAGTCGTATTTGGTGAACCAAAGTCAACGTATACAAATGCACAGCAGATTATCAGCGGAACATCCAGTGGTGTTCGGTGTTCCGCAAGGTTCCGTTCTCGGCCCTCTCATGTTTATATGCTACACTGCTCCACTCGGTGATATCGCACGTCGACACGGGATACACGTTCACCTGTATGCTGATGACACCCAACTGTATCTCGCGTTCAGTCCGCACTCAGACGAAGATACAATCCAGGCAGTCACGCGAATCCAAGATTGTGTTGCAGAATTACAAGATTGGATGAATGTGAATAAACTGAAATTCAATGCTACAAAGACAGGAATGATTGTGATGTGCGCGCCTCATATAAAGACCAAACTTTCTATGCCGCACATAGAACTTTGTGATACCGTTGTGCCAGAGTCCACTGTTGCCAAGAACATTGGCGTTTTTTTGGATGATGTTCTAAGCATGAACAACCAAGTGCAGCACATTTGCCGTGTAGCGTATTTCCATATCCATTGTGTTGGAAAAATCCGAAACCTTCTCGATCGGAAAACAACATAAATTATCATTCATTCTTACGTTACGTCTCGCCTTGACAACGGAAACTGCCTGCTCTATGGCATTTCCGACCACCTTCTTACCAAACTCCAAAGAGTACAAAACGCTGCTGCCCAGCTCATAACCAAAACGAGGAAACACGACCACATCACTGCAGTTTTAATAAATCTTCACTGGCTTCCGATCAAACAGCGGATCGAGTATAAACTGTTACTATTGACGTTTCGAAGCCTTCACGGACTAGCTGCGCCATACCTAAGCGACCTGCTAATTCGTTACGAACCGAACCGTGCGCTACGCTCCGCGAAAGCCCACCTGCTGGAGGTTCCTCGATGCAGACTGCGTACGCACGGAGAAAAGGCATTTTCGAGTGCTGCTCCACGGCTCTGGAACAATCAGCCGCTTGCCATGCGTGCCACAGACTCCCTCAGTTCTATCAAGAAGCAACTGAAGACACTTCTGTTTAAAAGAGCATTTTCACTTTAAAAGAACAATCTTTTAATATCCGAACATTTTTAATATGTACTATGTATCAACTATTTTATTATATATTTATTTGTATTGTAATATAATTAACTACTATTTAGTTTTAATATATATACTATTTTAATATATATTACTTATCAACTATTTTAATATGTATTTATTTTTTACATTGTAATATAATTAACTATTATTTATCAGTATGAGTATTTTAGTATTATTAAGATTAAGATTATTTATTTATATTGAACATTTTTGTTTTTTACTGATCTATTTATTTTGCAGTTACGTCTCTGTTTTTAATTTTTAGGTAATCTGTATATTCATGTAAAGTTTAATGCGCCTCTGAATGGTTTTATTGCTAGATATATGGCGTAGACAAATACTGTATTTTTTATTATTTTTTTATTTTTTTATTTATGTGTTCATCTCTTAGTAGAGTTTTGACGCTGTATTTCGCTATCTTTAGTCTATTCTTTCGGCAGTTCTTTTTGATTCGGAAATTCTTAGCACCCCCTGCACGTAGTCCTAGTTGACCAGACCTCCTTGGTCATGGACTCTTTCGGTGCCGTTGGAGACTGGGGGCCATGACTGGGGGGGGGGGGGGCATGACATGCTGATGTTATTGGCCTACTCTTCCACGCTGCCTATTGTGTGTTGGAAGGGACAGGCGACATAGGGTGAACAAAACATAAGGTGACCACAGTTTCAACACGGTGGCTGAATCAGTACCGAACTACCGGTCCCTGTAGGCGGGAGTCCGGCACTCTACCTACTCGGCCACCGCGCACACACACACACACACACACACACACACACACACACACACACACACACACACGGGCGCGGGCGCGGGCGCGGGCGCGGGCGCGGGCGCGGGCGCGGGCGCGGGCGCGGGCGCGGGCGCGGGCGCGGGCGCGGGCGCGGGCGCGGGCGCGGGGCGGGCGCGGGCGCGGGCGCGGGCGCGGGCGCGGGCGCGGGCGCGGGCGCGGGCGCGGGCGCGGGCGCGGGCGCGGGCGCGGGCGCGGGCGCGGGCGCGGGCGCGGGCGCGGGCGCGGGCGCGGGCGCGGGCGCGGGCGCGTGCGCGTGTGTTTATTAAGCAAAAATGCACAAATGTACGCTCTTTTATAGGTACATCGAGTTACTCTTCTATCGGCTGAAAGGAGAAGATGATGAAAACATAACCCAACAGAGTATGGGAATGTCAGTGCTGCGGTTTGTTGAAAGTTTCATGGAAAGCGGGCCACAGCTGATTTTACAACTGTACATTAGGCTGAAGACAGGCACGACAACCGGAAACGTCGCATGTAAGCGTAGTGTTGTATCTTTTTAAACAAGCTCTTTTATAAATCAAGGTTGGTCTATATATATATATATATATATATATATATATATATATATATATATATATATATATATATATATATATATAGTCGTTACGACCACGTGACACCAATTTGAGAGATTTCATTGGCTCCCCGTGCGATATCGAATTCAGTACAAGATCATACTAACAACGTACGAAGCCAGTCATCTACTTGCGCCTGCTCGAGTTCTACCAGCCAATCAGAACATTGCGATCGTGATCAGAGTCCCTACCGGTTGTACACATCTCCGCCAGTTCGGTGATCGAGCGTTCTACATCGCTGCTCCTCACTCATGGAATGATCTACTACGCAATATGCGAACATGTGATTCACTATGCCAGATAAAAAGACTCCTTAAAACTTATTTATTCAAAAGAGCTTTTCAGTCATGAACACTGACAGACGTTTTAAGTTCTTAGGATTTGCTTATTTATTAGATGCTTTTAGTACGTTTACATTCATAATAATGTAATCATAATTATGTATTAGTATTACTATAATTTTTTTTATTATTATTATAAGTATGGTTATTTTTATGATAACTTATTTCGAAATTTGATGCGACGGACGGACGGACGGACGGACGGGCGGGCGGGCGGGCGGGCGGGCGGGCGGGCGGGCGGGCGGGCGGGCGGGCGGGCGGGCGGGCGGGCGGGCGGGCGGGCGGGCGGGCGGGCGGGCGGGCGGGCGGGCGGGCGGGCGGGCGGGCGGGCGGGCGGGCGGGCGGGCGGGCGGGCGGGCGGGCGGGCGGGCGGGCGGGCGGGCGGACGGACGGACGGACGGACGGACGGACGGACGGACGGACGGACGGACGGACGGACGGACGGACGGACGGACGGACGGACGGACGGACGGACGGACGGACGGACGGACGGACGGACGGACGGACGGACGGACGGACGGACGGACGGACGGACGGACGGACGGACGGACGGACGGACGGACGGACGGACGGACGGACGGACGGACGGACGGACGGACGGACGGACGGACGGACGGACGGACGGACGGACGGACGGACGGACGGACGGACGGACGGACGGACGGACGGACGGACGGACGGACGGACGGACGGACGGACGGACGGACGGACGGACGGACGGACGGACGGACGGACGGACGGACGGACGGACGGACGGACGGACGGACGGACGGACGGACGGACGGACGGACGGACGGACGGACGGACGGACGGACAGTCGCAGTCGGACAGTCGGACAGACGGACAGACGGACAGACGGACAGACGGACAGACGGACAGACGGACAGACGGACAGACGGACAGACGGACAGACGGACAGATGGATAGACCGACACACTGACAAACGATTAGACCGCGATAGACCAACAGATGGACAGACGGACAGACGGATATATGAACAGACGGACAGACGGACAGACGGACAGACGGACAGACGGACAGACGGACAGACGCACATTCGGACAGAAGGACATAAGAGAAACGGACAAACGAACAGAAGAACAAATGGATAGACCGACACACTGACAAACGGACAGACGGACAGACCGCGATAGACGGACAGACGTGCAGACGTGCAGACGGGCAGACGGGCAGACGGGCAGACGGGCAGACGGGCAGACGGGCAGACGGGCAGACGGGCAGACGGGCAGACGGGCAGACGGGCAGACGGGCAGACGGGCAGACGGACAGACTGACAGACGGACAGACGGGCAGACGGACAGGCGGCCAGACTGACAGATGAACAGATGGACAGAGAAACAGGCAGATAATAATTAAATGCCCATACGTGTATTCGGCCTGAGTAGTTACCTTGTCTTCATCATCCTGACCATTACTAATTTCGTCGTTATTGCTCTTATCATTTTCACCATGATTATTGTTATTTGTTTTGATGTTGGCGGTGGCAGTGGTGATGGTGGTTGTAGTAGTTGTAGTAGTATTGCTATTTTTATTATTATTATTAGTAGTAGTAGTAGTCGTCGTCGTCGTCGTCGTCGTCGTCGTCGTCGTCGTCGTCGTCGTCGTCGTCGTCGTCGTCGTCGTCGTCGTCGTCGTCGTCGTCGTCGTCGTCGTCGTCGTCGTCGTCGTCGTCGTCGTCGTCGTCGTCGTCGTCGTCGTCGTCGTCGTCGTCGTCGTCGTCGTCGTCGTCGTCGTCGTCGTCGTCGTCGTCGTAGTAAAGTGTCTACATTTATTTAGCAAATTGACTTCAAATCAACGTATATACTAAGTAATACATGACAAATTATCAAAGAACGCTGCCGATGATTGCTGTGTTTGCAGTTGCAGTCCAGAGCACGGCAGCCCTGCTGGGGATGGCCTGGTCACCGCTGGGAGTGGTGGCCTCAATATGGGATGAAGAGAAAGGCTGCGTAATGTGGGCCTCGCTGGGGTTCACATGTATCCTGAATGCAATATGGGTTGGCTTTCGAGTTATGTCGATTGCAATGCTTGCAGCAGCATCCACAACCTGTTTCATTGTTGTTCTGGTAACACATTGGATAATTATGGTATTCTGGGTAATGAATGACAGGAAGGAAAGTTGAGACAGTCGTTGCGTGGACTTCGGTGTTGGCACCCTGGCGGCGACATGTTATGAGCTCTATTATGTGAACGTCGAGATACTCCCTTCAGAGCATGACATTTTGTCTTTGTTTTTCTTCATGATTGTGTCCTATGAGAATGTGTGTGGTATCGCGTTGTTCTTCATTGATCCGACGATGAATACAACAAATTGTGTGATCACATCAATTATATTTTTCGTTGGTATTGGAATAATTTGCTTGGTTAAATTTAAACGTCTCTTCAGTCAGTCCAATGCCATTGACGTGATGCAATAGACGTGGAAGACTGTGACACCAGGGACAAAGCATCGACACAACAGGATATAGAGCCATGTGCTCCCGTGTCAATCATTGGGTCGATGCGTTAACTCTGTGTTTCCTCAGTTTATCCTATGAATAAGCACCTGGTTGCAGTCAGTGGTGGATGTTTGTCTTGTGATATATTCGAAAAATTGCAGCATTGATTAATGCAATCCATATCAGTCGAGGTGATGTGTGATCGGTCGACTGATATGTAAAGTGTGTTGAGCACTCATGAGCACTTACTCGTCACATTTAGTACTACCTGCACAGGCAATTGGATTGCCAGCGTGGTTTCCTAATTTGCCATTGGTTTTGATTGTCATTATCACAACACTTTGCGTAATATTCTTGATTTCAAGAATATATTAAAGCAATAGTTGTGTAAGTTGTGTGTTTTATTGATCGTGTAAACTTCACATGTCTGAAACGATCAAATGGCTAGTGAAAATATCATTAATTCGAAATTCGCCACTGGACATTTTATATTGGTATAGGCCTGTGGTTATTTTGAATAACGTACTTGGAAGTACCAATGTAGTACCTATAGTTATTTACAACGGTAACACGAAAACTAACCAAAGCCTCTAAATATGTTTTGACGGTAGCATCGTGTCAGATATACATAAACATCCCACATTGGTAAAATAATTATCCTTCTATTATATTTCTGACAAAGATTATACACGTTTTTATGTTCAGGAACGGTCGTCGTGGATGACGGTAATTAAAAACAGTTTAGCCAATTATTTGTTGACGCCACCACTGTGTCGGGCATACCGGAAAACCCAATAACAGACACCAAAATAATTTGTGTTCTCCGTTTCTATCAAATGTTATATGCATTATTTGTATATGTATGGTGGCCATTTTGGAAAATGGCGGTTCGCGGCTTTTACTGCACATTTCAGAATTACACATAGTAGATACCTGAACCTAGGGGTGCTCAAGTCAACTGTCAAATTCTGTGCCTTCGAAAATGAATACGGGCATCAATGGCAGTGTCTTAACCAATTGTTCAGTTGAATTGTTTATTTTCTACTTTGTAAAAAAAAGTAATTATGAATGGTATTGGTAATATTGATATGTTACTATTCTGAAAACTTATGTTATTATTTAGAAAACTATGAGCAGAGTTAGCATGCATATTTTCACTTTTGAAATTATACGTTCTCGTTTGCAAGCCACCTGTTATGTACTTAGTAGCGTTTCACATGCCTACAGTTTCATGTAAGTTGATTGATTGCAATCAACTAATTAAGAGGCAAACTGCACTTGGATACTTGTTTTATTGAAATAAAAGACAATGAACAATGTAACGGTTATTTGGTTACTATGTTTTGTATAATCAATGTTAACATTTTATGTAACGACAGTCCTTCGACATTTAACAGTGTTTGCGTTGCACTTATTTAGCATGGTTAACGACCAAGACAAGACAAGAAACGAAATGTGTGAAGAGACGATGCGTGCGTGCGTGTGCGAGTGCGTGTGCGTGTGCGTGTGCGAGTGCGTGTGCGAGTGCGTGTGCGAGTGCGTGTGCGAGTGCGTGTGCGTGTGCGAGTGCGTGTGCGAGTGCGTGTGCGAGTGCGTGTGCGAGTGCGAGTGCGTGTGCGAGTGCGTGTGCGTGTGCGTGTGCGTGGGTGTGCGAGTGCGTGTGCGAGTGCGTGTGCATATGTGTGTCATATTGCTGACATTCAGTGGACACCTTCTAACACCATAGGCCTTGTGTCCCATTCATGGACCATTTCACAGACCGATAGGCTTATAGCGTGCACACAACAGACCTCGTCAAAAGCACTACTAGTGTTCTCTATACATCGACACGTTATTACCGTTCCGTTCTATTGTATTTGTTATGATGCTCATATAAACGTACATTTTAACTGCTTGGCGGCAGCACTACAGTCAAGAGAGAATACGCATAGCGATACAGATAACAATGAACAAAGGCAACAATAGTAAAACGCACGTGATCAAGAACGAATTAGTAATACTGAACAACAACGACACTGTGTGTAGTAACGACGATCTCGGCATTACTTATTCACCAAGCGGATAACATTGTCATAGGATCGACCGACGGTGGCGCCTCATTGCGGAGTAATCGATAAATATATATCAGTAAAACCTGTTTTGGCGACCACCCCTTCTACGCAGCAAAACCGGTCTCCCAAGACAGGTTGTCTCATAATTACAGATATACACGTGTTTTACTAACTAGTAAGTTACTAATACAGTGTTTTGCAAATTAACAAATAAAAATAGTTAATGTAAATGTACACACATATCATTGCAACTTGCGAATTTTAAAACACACCATTACATTCCAATCTGGAATTAATTGAGATATGGATTGTGTTGTTGTACTTGTACACATCATTATTTATATTAGAAATACCACAAGTTTGATTTTATGTTATTTTTAAACATTAATTTGTTATTTTAAACTACAGTCATTTTAATTAATCAGTTAAAGGACAAAAAAACGCAACGGTTTCGCGTCATATACCTAATAGAGTTTATACAAAGTAACAATTTCCACATATACTCAATTTTGTAACGTCAGCGGTTTACTCAGAATGTGACTTTAAAGTCTCAAATTCTAACGAAATCCACGATGGTCTAGACGCCGCCATCAGTGAAGGGTTAACTTAGCTTGGCCATTCAGCGCGCGGCATTCTATGTCTCTGCTGAAGCCGGTCAGCTTCCTGCGATGTTGTTAAGGGTCAACAACTTCGAGTCTTCGACAGTTCGTTCAGTTGGCGTGACATCTAGCAGCTGCTTATAGACGTGTATCTAAATATGTGGTTAAATCTATGGTAAACTTGAGTAATTATGCCTTACTGTTCAGCATACGGTTGCAATAATAGTTGAAACAACCAGTAGTATTGAAGCAATGGATTCACATTGGTGATTTGCGGGCGTACTTTTTGGAATCCCTCCAGTCCAAGTACAGTTCACTTTGCTCGGTCCATTTTGAGGAGAAACGCTTTGAAGTAGACATGAAGTTGATAGGATGATTTCAGCGATAACAATAATAGACAACTTTATATTTACCGTCATCAGCATGTTACGCGCGTTGCCGAGTTGCAGCCATTTCATGACAGCAGCCAAACCCAATGCAGAGAATCTGCGTGGAGAGGGCCTCACCGTCGTGACGTCATTCTTCGTCTAAGATGGAGTAGCGCATAGTATTTGGATGGCTGGGTGTTCAAAAATATTCTTCTGGTAAACCGCTGGGGTAAAAATGTTGAGTATATGTGGAAATTGTTTCTTTATATTAACTCTATTAGGTGTATGCCACGAAACAGTTGCGTTTTTTTGTCCTTTAAGCAACACGTAAAACTCTGCAGCCGCCAAGTAAAGGCAATGCGCGGAGAAAGCCGCTTACGTAATCTAAGATTGCAGGATCGAAGGCTGGTTTTTGCAATAAATGTTGTTTATCAAATGCGACATCGCCGAATAAAACTTAATTTCTTTACTCGACGAATATGCTTAAACTGCAAAATGGTCTCGTTGTGGCACGACGCTGGGATCTGTATTTTGTGAGATAACAGGAGTGAAGCAACACGCTTTAGTCATCACGACAGTCGTTGTAACTTTCCTTTCCTTTGTGACATAAATGTACTGCTACATTTGCAGTGTAAACCAATGCATGTGCTACTGACTAGAAATCATTAGTAGACTATAGAAATATGTTTAAAAGTGCGGGATCTTCGATTTGCTGCGACTTATGACAAGTTGTCGTGGTCGACGTTCCCCGAAAAAAGTGTCTTCATACATGCTTTTAGGTGCTCTTGGATTTATGGGTCAAATTATGTCATAACATCAAACAAATGTTAGAATCGGAATCCTTGTGGACGACTTACCCGAAAAAGTGCCTTCTAACATGATTTTGGCGCTTTGGTTCAAAAGTTAATTTTTAGATATGGTGCCAGCAGCCATTTTGGATTTGGCCCTCTGGTGGTTAATGCCGACATTTTTAGAGGGACCTGGGGGCTAAATTGTTTTAATAGGGCCATAGAAGTCAAATCAATCGTCAAATCTTAGTAGCCAGAGAATTGTCACGAAACTGCAATTCTAGACCCTACTAAATAGTTCACCAAATAATTACGATCCATTTCAAAACTTACACCATTGTAAACTATACTATGTTGTCGTTTTAGCTATATTAAATATGTAGTATTTAACGTCGAATAAAGCCATAAAGAGTGTATGACCGACGAGATGTCGCAGATACCTCAGATCCGGTCGCTGCTAACAGGTGAAAACAACGATCGTGTGAACACTTGTGTGATCGCTGGTCGCGTTTGTCAGGTGGTCGTTCATTGCAGGTCACTTTAATCACAACTGGTCGGTGCCTAGGAAACCAGGTCGTCCAAGACGAATGGTCGCTCATATCAGACGCCGCACAAGACAGGATTTACAGTAAAAGTCTAAAGAGTTGGCTGTGACCGATGACACCCAGCATCCAAAAACAATTGATAAGGGTATAAAATTGCAGCGATACATTGATATACATATATGTCTTTAAATGACGTAGTTGCTAACATAATGAATGACAGGGAACTGCCACTGGCTTAATACATCAAACATTACTCGTCTATAGGAATAGCTGAAATATTTATAAATAGTCTGTGTACACCGAACAGCAATAAACTTTGTTCACATAATTATTCAAAATTTTATTTTATGCAATCCTTCACCCAACCCTTCACCCAACCCTTCACTCCACCCTTCACACAACCCTTCACACAACCCTTCACCCAACCTTCACACAACCCTTCACCTACTCATCACACCTTTTGTGGATTATTGGATGTATTTATTTACTAAGACCCTTAACAAAATGAGGCAAAATATAACCCTGTCATGTACTGATGCGCAGATCTATTCAAGATTGATTGTGGCGAATTTGCGGGTGTAGATTTAAGATGTTTTGAATCAGCATCAGGAGCTTCTGTTCGTGTGACGAGAACGTCGACTAGGGTAGGGTGGTGCATGGACCTCAGTCGGGGTAAGACGTCCCTTGTGTGTACAAGACTGCGCACGATTGATGTATGTTTCTAGTGGAAAATGCAACGTCAATTGGTCAATATATAGTCGCGACCGAATCATACTTTAAAATATCTTAATCGTGCGTAAGACGCAACTGCTGACAACTGGGTTGTTAATTACGAAAGACGAGCCGCTGCTTACGACCTGACAACGATGTTCGGAAAGCAAGATTGTTGTCAAATATTACTTATAGTTTGGTAACAGCCACACTGTAATCGCATGACAGTATCAGGATGTCAAATTGACAATACCTCTGCCTATTTAGGGGGCTCCTACTGCATATATAATCTTGCATCAATTTGCCCTTCTAATCAGATTTCAACAAGTAAACTGTCGTACATTGGCCGGTATTTGTGTGCCGGTTTTTGGCCGGTATAGATCGTGCGCCGGACCGAATGTTCAACTTGTCTGTGTGCGACCATCGGGAACGATTCGCATCTGTTCTTTGCCACTGTCGCGTCGCCATACCTTGGTCTCAAGCTGCCCTGACCTAGTCAGAATGTGTGTTCGAATGTAATCGTGTTGCTCCGACTTACCGAGACACCGAAAGTGATTAAGGTCACGATAAAGCGGTGCGTCAGTCCAACAACGATGTCGTGGGACTTTCTTCTTTTCTCAGTGGCATGTTTCCTAATAATGTTATTGATACATTTGACGCCCTATTGCGTAAGAACATTTATGGTTTTAAAAGACGCATTTTTAACATAAATAATGACTTGATTGGGATTATGTACAATTGCTTTGAAATAGTAAATGGCCCAATGTGGATTAGCTGGGCCAATTCATTGTACACAGTAAATCTGTAAAATAGTCATCATGTCTCGCAGATAACTTTATTATTATTTATTTATTATGTATATATATTTTAAAGTCAGTAAGTTGTTTATATAACTTACTTTTCAAAAGGTGTTTATTTACATGAATTAATGGCATATTTATTTTACAATCACATCCTGTATATTGCTCATTATTTTATCTGTTTTTCTACAATTTTACATTTATCTAACTTATAACTTTATTTATTTTTTATCTATTACATTTTTAACATATTGGATCTTTAATAGGCTACTTAGATGTTTTAATGTATGTACCAATTGTATATGGGTTTTTACCTGAAATAAATGTATTCGTATTCGTATTCTTTGATGTAGCTCACCGCCGCGGGGTGTTTTTCACATTCCAGTGAGATACAAACAATGCGTCTGCTGGTGGTTTTCAGTACGTTATGATATGCCGATGTCAATTAAAAATATACGTTATACATGTCAAGCATTTGTCAGCTGCATCACTTATAGAGGTAATGCATGCGAAATGTATAACTGAGGCGGCGTGACGTCTACATCAAACATTTCCGCAAACATTTGTCAGTTTAAAAATGCATTGTTGTTTTGTTAGAAGGGAAACCTTTCGGGGCAAGAAAACACCCATATTGGTTGTCACTGCTAATCACAATGACATCAGTTAATCTAGGTCAAGAATGGTCACGTGAGCAAGTGTTATTGGCTCTGCGATTGGTACTCGCGTTACCCGGGTTACTCGCGTAGTCCAATAGAAGTCGGCCATAGTGTCGACCGCTACGGTCGTCGAACATTAGACGTTTTCGTCCGATCTGCAGGTCGTATTTTATAACGATTGTTACAAAGACAAGGTCGTAATAACGGAATAAACAGTGTGGAAACGTTTAGCATATCTAGAAAATGCAAAATATAGAAACTACTCAGCAGAGTCAACGCTCTAGGTTGTAAATATCCAAATCGTACGATCTGAGTTGATAATACGTCTCCCCTACTGGCTGGCCCCGGGTGACAGTGAGTGATGACGGGACAGTGTCGTCAAACCACTGCTCAGTGACTCCGTCTCTTGCGATCAGTATCTGCGACTATTCTCAGTTGCAGTGACCTTGGACACCGTGCCTAAGGTGGAGAGGTTTCACTCTCGTGAGCTCTGTTTGGTAGGGACACGAGGGGTACACTAATGATCGGGGAAGTTACAAATCTCATTAATGATCTGCAGGAGCAGTGCACATTGTCTTTAACGGTTCTTAGCTATTTCTTATATGCTATACTAATTATATTTTTATGTTACTTATTTCTATCCTTTGCATTTTATTTATGTTCCTATATATTCATTGTCAGTCATTATAAATTGTATCCTTGATTGAACATCCTTCAAATAACGTTTGGACCAAATGTCGCCAACGCATCGAATAGTGAGAGGACAGTTGTTTTTATCTACGAAAGACACAAGTAACGTTCAGTGAATATAATTCATAATGATTATACCTTCTAACTGGCCCACGTTTGCAATTTCATTCATTAAACGTCCACAGTATGAAAATAATCCTACAGAAACAACTGAGCAGATAACGAAAGTGACTTGTTGGAACAATTATTATTCACACTCCCTTTAATTCCGTGTTAATTGCTGTTATCACGAGAAAGGCCGTTTACCAGTTGCCTGATGTTAATATTATAAATAACTCAGTTACAATAAAACTGCTGATAGTCCACTTTGTCAACTCACCCCAGTTGTCCCTACGTGTCTCACCCCAGTTGTCCCTACGTGTCTCACCCCAGTTGTCCCTACGTGTCTCACCCCAGTTGTCCCTACGTGTCTCACCCCAGTTGTCCCTACGTGTCTCACCCCAGTTGTCCCTACGTGTCTCACCCCAGTTGTCCCTACGTGTCTCACCCCAGTTGTCCCTACGTGTCTCACCCCAGTTGTCCCTACGTGTAAAAGGAGGCCAATGTTGGGGTAGCAACAATAGGAGATCGCAATCTTACGATGTGGGCCCAGGTTCTAAGTCACTGTGACTGTGACATAAACGTCGTCAATGGACCGTGTCGTGTGGTCACGGTTCGATGCACGGAGTCAATGCGTAGCGCACAGTGACATGTCCGCTGCTGCCAATGCGGATCAGATGGCACTCCGACACGTGTGAATGACCGCACGAATGAGTGAACGCACGAGTGAGTGAACGCACGAGTGAGTGACCGCACGAGTGAGTGACCGCACGTGTGAGTGAACGCACGAGTGAGTGAACGCACGAGTGAGTGAACGCACGAGTGAGTGACCGCACGTGTGAGTGAACGCACGAGTGAGTGAACGCACGTGTGAGTGAACGCACGAGTGAGTGAACGCACGAGTGAGTGAACGCACGAGTGAGTGAACGCACGATTGAGTGAGGACTTATTCTGCAACTATAGCACAACACACGCACACTGTGGTGTACTGTCGCGGTCTGGTAAAAGGACAGAGCAAAACACGTATATGGTGTCATGCATTTCTCAAAACAAAATAAATCTTAGTAATAGATATTATACATAAATTACACAATAATGTACATAAATCATGCGTAGACGTGTTACCATAATTATGTGTATTACTACAGTCACTTCATTAAATATCTTCTTCACAAACATGTGGTTTGGACATTTTGGAACTCACAGAACCGGCCGTTTTCCGCCTGATACTACGATTTTTAGAACACACACAGCCGATTTAATAATTTATGCGCTATTAATTTATATTCAAATTAGTTTGATTTTTTGTCCATAGAGGGATTCAATATGCTCGCCCAGGTGACCTACATCCAAATGTTCATCATGGCGGACTCACAAGATGAATTCATGCCGATTTGTGACGTTTCCGCACTAAAAACAACTCAAAACATCTACCGGGCGGGCGTCGGGCTAGGGCGTCGGTCAATATCAAACATATTTGATACCTCCGGCCGACGTAGTGCGGGCATCGGCTCGACGCACGACGCACGACGCCCGGCCGATGCCACAATTTTTGGAACTCAAATAACCGATGCCCGGCCGATGACCCACGACGTCCCACGATGACCGGCCGATGCAAAATCGGCCGGCCGGCCAGCTTAATGAGTTCCCGCCTTAATAAACGTTTGACGTGTTATCAGTATGTTCTGTCTACCTCACGGAATTCCTAACATCGGTAAAAGATGTAAAGTGACTATTTATACTTTTGCAAGTTGACCACGAGGAACTGTCTTTTTTCGGGACTCGCAACGGATATTGGTTGGGTATCGCGATACCTTGACACGACAGACCGTTCACCTCAAAGCTATATATATATATATATATATATATATATATATATATATATATATATATATATATATATATATATATATATATATATATATATATATATATATATATATATGTACTCCACAGATCCTGATGTACCGGAGTTAGAGCGGCCGACAAAAGCGTCCAGTGTCACAATAGATATTGCAAAAGCAGGTATAAAAACCCCGAGGAACGTCACTTATGCTACACGAGTTTGTAAGACGCCGACTGTTTAGGGAAAGATGAAACAAGATGACTAGTGAACAAGTCACCGCGCGTGGTTTATGCGGGGGTCGAGACTGTAAGGCGGCAGTGAGGCGAGTGACACGGACACAGACAAGGCATTGTGTCAGGACTCGGCGAGTGGCGCTAGACGCGACAATGTCGACTAGGGCGATAGCAACCTACATTACCCAATACATTACCGTAAAGACCGACCGACCGACCGACCGACCGACCGACCGACCGACCGACCGACCGACCGACCGACCGACCGACCGACCGACCGACCGACCGACCGACCGACCGACCGACCGACCGACCGACCGACCGACCGACCGACCGACCGACCGACCGACCGACCGACCGACCGACCGACCGACCGACCGACCGACCGACCGACCGACCGACCGACCGACCGACCGACCGACCGACCGACCGACCGACCGACCGACCGACCGACCGACCGACCGACCGACCGACCGACCGACCGACCGACCGACCGACCGACCGACCGACCGACCGACCGACCGACCGACCGACCGACCGACCGACCGACCGACCGACCGACCGACCGACCGACCGACCGACCGACCGACCGACCGACCGACCGACCGACCGACCGACCGACCGACCGACCTACCGACCGACCGACCGACCGTCCGACCGACCGACCGACCGACCGACCGACCGACCGACCGGTCTATAATCTATAGCTAAGCAGTCCGTAAAAAGTGGCAAAAGTGGATAAATGTTTTGACATGAAGAGAATATAATGAGAATCGACCGACATGAACTAAAGGTCCGTCTCCAATTGTCGCCACTGTTCGCGGTCGACGTCGGCGGAGCATCTTATTTTAGTGTATGTCCGACACGTCGTAGGACGGCTCTTAACTAAGAATCACTCATCCTCATCATAGAGCGCAGTGGCTCAGGGGTAAAACTTCGGACTCTCGACTACGAGAACCCGTGTTCGAATCTTGGCTGCGGTGTTAAAACCTTGGGAAAGTTTTTTCACTCTACATTGCTCCAGTTCACTCAGCTGAATAAATGAGTATCTGGCTATAGACAGTGGTGGATATGTGTACGAGTAGCCTTCGCGCATTAATTGTAGCATATGGCTGGATGCTTCCCAGAGAAGCCGAGATGGTGTCTGAGTGAACAGGTCTGTCAGGGAAGTAAAGTGTAAAAGCGTTTTGAGCGGTCCCGAGGACTGGATACTGCGCTATATAAGAACTTGCCTTTACTTTACTTTATAATACGACATTTACTTTACTTTATAATACGACATTTACTTTACTTTATAATACGATACGTATGACACGCAATAAACTTCTTCTTCCGCCAAGTTTCCTTTATAAAATATATAAGGACTCGGTCTCCGGTGGTCACAGTGGGACTGCAAGTTCTCCCTCTGGCGTCTTTCTTCCCTTTCTTTTCCATTCCTTTCATTTCCAATCCTTTCTTATTCTTTCCTTCTGTAGAGTGGTCCCGTCCCTCCTGTCCACTCTGACAGACGGACAGTCTCGCGCCGCATTGTCCACCTCACCCACCACGCCCACGTCACAACCAGACCCACATCTCTACACAGTCTCCACACTCAGTCGTAGTCAAACACATACGCACGCACGCACGCACACACGCACGCACGCATTACACACGCAGCCACCCGCACACGTACATACACAGGCACGTCCACGTGAAAGTGCGCATGAACACTGGCGCGCACACATGCTTGCACGCACGCACGTACGCACGCACACATATACCACACATAAACACACACCTCACAAACAAAACACGCACACACGCACACACACACACACACACACACACACAAACACACACACACACACACACACACACACACACACACACACACACACACCAACACCAGTATTTAAACTTGACAAAAGTACAAGTAGATTGTCAGCTTTTTGTATTTAGTATTTATAATTGTATTGTTGGCTGTTGATCTATAACTATATTATAATATTACATATAATATTCTTATATTGCATATAACACGGTTTCAATGCAATTTGTACAGGGTGAGGTTCTTGTATTCGACCGCACTATGCTAATACAATGCGAGAGTAGTTGACGTCGCACGGCTACATCAGGTTCATCGTTCGGTCTAAGTCTGCAAAAAAACACGTAGACTTTTTTAACTAGCCTTTTGATACCTAATAAAACAGGATGCTTTCTTACAGTTCAGATGACACGGCCATTGTGATGTTGGTGCAATTTCGCGTCACCGCAACCACAAACTCGACAGTTATGTTGAGTAATGCCCACTTTCCACATTATAACCTCACGTCCCACTGGGTTTTAACGCAACATTAACTGAACATATAACTTCAATTTATAAGTACAGCAGTCAACCAGTCCGACGCTACAGTTAATTAAAGGCACTAGCGAGGGCCACGGACAGAAAACAGTGGCGTTCCTTAGTCGATGGCCTATGCTCCCAGCGAGCAAACAAGCACAAGTACGCAACGAGAGTGCACCGGAGAGCTATAGAGTTAACTAATTCAGGTGTTTCAGGTATAAATTGGAGGCGAATCTTGAAGATTTCATGCACTGGTCTCAAGCCTGGGGAACTGTCAGCGCAGACGAATCACTCAAATCTTCACTGGCCCGCTGTGGTTATTGGTAAGTGGAACTTTGCGTTTTAATTGCAACAACAATTTGCCGCCATTTTCTGTTCCCATCGGCCACCGAGAAAGCGCCTTAAAGACGAAGAGTAGATTCGTGATGAATGACGAAAGTGATCCAGAGTGACTACCATCTTGGTGTAACGTACAGCCACCGTGTGGTTAATTATTAGACATAATTAGTAGTACTATTATATATTATATACCTACAGCGTATACATATACTTATATAAATGATAAGGTAATTAATGAGTGGAGCACATAGGTCACGATGCCCCCACACATTTGAGAAACCAAACTTAGCCTTCGCACAATACGGTGTGCAGCAATAAATCTAAACCAGCGACATCAAAGGAAATCTCTGTCGAAAGTGTGTACGCGACGACCAGCAACGGTAGTGTCTCCGAGTTAGTATAACTAGGAGAGCATTTCAGACTCAGCACTTCATTAATTAATTCGTGACTACTCTCGACTTACTATGTATAACGGAACTCGACGCTGTAGAATGGATCTGGAATGATTTCTGCTTAAGATACCTCTGTTCAGTATGGCAACCAACATTCGCCATGCTAACCAGAGGGTGAACATTACATTGGCGCCCGTCTTCGATTCTAAAAACGAATGTGAGTGGAGAGTGGCCACCCGCCAAACTGTCTCCTTCCTACAAAGAACTATGGAATATGCAAAAATATTATTGTAAACAGACATTACAAGCTTTTCCATAATTAATGGGATCTGCCATCGGACTAAGAAGTGTGTGTGTGTATTCTGTGAAGCTGTAACCACAAATATAATATTAGAATGAAACCGTTTTAGAAACAATTCACCAACGCCCATGTATATTTGTGTTTGCAGTGTCGAGTTATCCACTTCCGGACACGTTTGACAATTCACTCTAGTCCCGACACCGAACAAAACAACGTAGAAAGTGCAACTCGGTATTACGATTGTTGATACCTAGATTTTCGACGACAATCATGAAGAAGTCATCAGTTATACTCTTGGCCGTAACAGAGGCAGTCGCCGTAGTGATTGCCATAACGGTCGCGGTGGTAGTAGTGGTGCTTTCAGTTGGGAAAGACGACGGTGATGAACCGACCGTGAAGCCGGACCACGTCACTGAAAAACATTTCGACTTCCCGGCCCCGAAGACGTGGTGGGCGAAGAGGATCTCGTCCGACCTGTACACGGCCGGCCGCTTGACGGAGAGGCAGATCAAGTACGCGGCCGACGCCGGCTTTGGCTCCATCATCGCCTTGATCAATTTCACGGACAGCTACGACATCGGCCCTGACCGAGTGCTGACGACGACGGCCAGTCGAGACGTGGCTGAGAGGGTGACGGGGATCACCTTCGAGCTGCTGACACAGACCAAGTCACAGGTCTACACCGCTGAAACAGTCGCCAGGTTCATCAAGCTGATGGCCCGTGTCCCCAAACCGGTGCTGTTCCACTGTAGTTCTGGACGCAGGGCCAGCATGATCTCACTCATCTATCTGTCGAACACCACGGGTCTGAGCGCCCGGGACATCTACCATCGAGGCGCCCTGCTCGGCTACCACTTCGCCGTCAAGACCAAGTACGTCGGTCTGATCACGGCCGTCACGGGAGTGCCACTGATGGCCGACCCGCCCAGACCCGACGTGTCACTGCCCGACTGGAATCACGGCTACTGGCTCATGAAACCCGTGTACAAGAACTGGTACGTCGCCGGACAGATACAAGCGAACTACGCGAGCAACTTGGCCTCTATGGGAGTTGGTGTCGTCGTCAACTGCAGACAGCATGCTACATCACAGGTAACTTAATAACAACATTATATATAAGTATATATATATATATATATATATATATATATATATATATATATATATATATATATATATATATATATATATATATATAGCCCCCAGGTCCCTCTAAAAATATCGGGATTAACCGCCAGAGGGCCAAATCTAAAATGGCTGCTGGCACCATATCGAAAAATTAACTTTTGAACCAAAGCGCCAAAATCATGTTAGAAGACACTTTTTCGGGTAAGTCGTCCACAAGGATTCCGATTCTAACATTTGTTTGATGTTATGACATAATTTGACCCATAAATCCAAGAGCACCTAAAAGCATGTATGAAGACACTTTTTTCGGGGAACGTCGACCACGACACATTATTTTGGCTAAATCGATGCGCTGATCAATTTATGAAGGTGACAGATCGAATTAAGCTCAAGGTCACGTGGTAAGGAGACAGAGAGAGAGAGAGAGAGAGAGAGAGAGAGAGAGAGAGAGAGAGAGAGAGGACGGACGGACGGACGGACGGACGGACGGACGGACGGACGGACGGACGGACGGACGGACGGACGGACGGACGGACGGACGGACGGACGGACGGACGGACGGACGGACGGACGGACGGACGGACGGACGGACGGACGGACGGACGGACGGACGGACGGACGGACGGACGGACGGACGGACGGACGGACGGACGGACGGACGGACGGACGGACGGACGGACGGACGGACGGACGGACGGACGGACGGACGGACGGACGGACGGACGGACGGACGGACGGACGGACGGACGGACGGACGGACGGACGGACGGACGGACGGACGGACGGACGGACGGACGGACGGACGGACGGACGGACGGACGGACGGACGGACGGACGGACGGACGGACGGACGGACGGACGGACGGACGGACGGACGGACGGACGGACGGACGGACGGACGGACGGACGGACGGACGGACGGACGGACGGACGGACGGACGGACGGACGGACGGACGGACGGACGGACGGACGGACGGACGGACGGACGGACGGACGGACGGACGGACGGACGGACGGACGTTATGTCTAAACACTTTAAAATACTTCAGAATAGATATGCATAATTATTATCTTAAATATTAATATTAGATAAATAAGAAAAAAATCATCATTCAATTGTAAATTTATGTTATCGAAATGGGATTATTCAAATAAAAAACCCTTAACATGTATAGTATGTATATTTATCAATTGTTTAATGGAAATGCACTTGCTCACAGGAAGAAGTCGCCTTGCTGAACGTCGAAGACAACACAGGCACATACGTGGGCACGGGTCGACAGTCGACGGAGCGGCTGCTGGCCACACGCATCGACCCAGCCAGGCGGAACGAATACATCTCACGCCACTCCACGGTCAACTACGAGCGAGAGAACAGCCTCGAGTACGGAGACGACATTGGCTACAACGCGGCTTTGGAGAAACACGCCATGGAGAGCAAGAACCTGACCTACTACCAGACGCCACCACGTGATCAGAAACATGGTGAGTAAACATAACTATTACCCTTTTACACGCAATATATATATATATATATATATATATATATATATATATATATATATATATATATATATATATATATATATTAAAACTAATCAGAGAGTAGTTGTGCTTATAATGTCACATAGGTAATAACTATGACAGGATATGATATGACGACATTTTAATTCAGATTAGGATAACTGTTTACGAAGTGTGTTTCGAACTTCACTCCCATCTGTCTGTCTGTCCACGCGCGTGCGTGCGCGAGTGCGCGCGTGTTTGCCTGTTTGTCTGTATATTGCTTTCTATTTCCTTGTATTGTTTAGGCACCCACGGTATAGCGAGGATTGACACCATGTTTCTACATTATTATATATGGAATTAGGTGGACTGTTGTATCATTATAGTCATTCAATTACTTCAACTGTAATAGCGAGGATTGGTTTTGTTTATACGTACAAACATATTGTTGTTTTATATTGACTTATTCACAGGAATGAAAGGTGTGTACACCCGGGATTCGATCGAGGCGTCCCTGTCTACGTGGCTGGCGGCGGGAAAGGACGCTACTGTCTGTGTTCATTCGCAGTCGGGATACCGAGCAGGTAAAGACAACACTAACAGTACATTCAAAGACCAGCATGGATGCCAAATGAAATTGTTAACCGTATTTGCAATACAATACCAATTGACTTATATGTAACCCCACACCTTGATGGATATAAAACGATGCGCCTTTGTTTTTGTCATTATGTGTAACATTTTCGGTTGAATTTTTTACAAAACTAACTGTACCGGTGACTTCATGTTACGTCGTTATAGTGTTGAAAATAGATTTGTTACAAAATCGCCTGTTTTAGTGGAAAGTAATCTATATTAAAATATCGTCAGATTTATTGAAAAAGATATCGGAATGTAGTTGACGTAACTGTCGGCTCAAATAGATTAGTAACGTCGAGAGAATAATATAGGGTCTATACTATCATACTAAACATATAGTGTCTATAGTATTCCTCTGAACATATAGAGTCTACAGTATCCCACTAAACATATAGAGTCTAAAGTATCCCACTAAACATATAGAGTCTATAGTATCCCACTAAACATATAGAGTCTATAATATCATACTAAACATATAGAATATGTAGTATCCAACTAAACATATAGAGTTTGTAGTATCATACTAAACATATAGAGTCTATAGTATCCCATTAAACGTATAGAGTCTATAGTATCTCACTAAACATATAGAGTCTATAGTATCCCACTAAACATATATAGTCTATAGTATCCCACTAAACATAGAGTCTATAGTATCCCACTAAACATATCGAGTCTATGGTATCCCACTAAACACATAGAGTCTATAGTATCCCACCAAGTCTATGTCCCTTGCAGTGGTCGTCGCCCTGGTATCGGCCGCCCGGCAGTACGGCCTGGACAGCGCGTGGGCCGTAGAACGAGCGAGTCAACTCGACTACCCGTTCAACAAGGAGCCAGGGCAGCCCGTCGTGAAACTCTTCAAGGAGCTTCTCCCGCCCACAAAATGATTCGAAGGTCGGCCAGCGTGAACATAGTCGCCATTGGTGATTAAGATCGGAACTTTGTGCACTATTATTAAAATTAGGTAATTCCATGATCAATTCTCGTCTTAATATATATATATATATATATATATATATATATATATATATATATATATATATATATATATATATATATATATATATATATGTATATATATATATATATATATATATATATATATATATATATATATATATATATATATACATATATATATATATATATATATATATATATATATATATATATATATATATATATATATATATATATATATATGGATTCGAGCTACGCACATTGTACATTAACGCTGAAAGCAGTAAGCAGCGATTAGCCTAAGACGTCAACCAAACAACGCTCTTTTCGAGTATAATGTGTAATAGACCTACGTACTAACGGTACTAATTGGTGTTTTATCCCAGCTGTTACGTCTGGGTATATTAATCGAACTGTTCAACACGTCTTTCTTTTAATGTTACGTGTAAGTGATTATTTTACTGACGAGATATTACGTTTAGCTCAGAAGAATAACTCTTGCGAGAACAACATTGTCTGTTCGTACAGTACGTACTATATTCTTGTAGATTACAACAATAACTTGGTGGTGGTTACCCGTGAAGCTCGGTATATATAATTATGGTATTGTGGGAATGATATCAATATGACTGAATAATTCTCTTCTCGCGTTTTGACGCCTGGTTTTCGCCTAGTCGTGTAGAAACTGTGTAGCCTCTGTTGATGTTCAAATGATGAATGATTATGATGCTATTAATAACTACCATCGGAATTCATCTGTCTATTTACATGTCTAAATAGGTGTCGCATTTATTGCATCGCTTAATCACTAGATGGAACCACGTAAACCGAATTCAAACGATGTTCTGTACTCGCTGACCGGCTATGGCCGACCTGTGGAGATTCGGGCTGACCGTCAATGCCTGACTTGAGTGCTAATGGGGTAATGAGTGGACATGTGGTCACTGTTGTGTTTTCCACGTGTGGGTCTTGGGGTCTAATATAGCGATAGGACTGTAAGTCCTGACATGTGGTCACTGTTGTGTGTTACACGTGTGAGTTGTGGGATCGAATATTGTGATAGGACTGTACGTAATGGACATGTGGTCAGTGTTGTGTCTTCCAAATATGGGTGTTGGGATCTAATATAGTGATATGACTGTACATAGTAGACATGTGGTCATGGTTGTGTGTTCCTTAAATGTGGGTTGTGGGGTATAATATAGCGATAGGACTGTATGTACTGGGCATTACCTAGTCTCGCTTAACCGACTGTCGGTCGGCTGCGGAACTACGCCGGACACTGCCGTAATATATATGTATATATATATATATATATATATATATATATATATATATATATATATATATATATATATATATATATATATACATATGTATATACATATAATATATATATATATATATATATATATATATATATATATATATATATATATATATATATATATATATATATATATAAATATATATATATATATATATATATATATATATATATATATATATATATATATATATATATATATATATATATATATATATATATATATATATATATATATTATAAACAACTGCACATTTTTATTTTTATTTATTTTGTGTTAATATAAGTTTAATTCTGAATAGTTTTTATAATACAGTATTATTTGATAAAAAGGTATCCTTATTTAATTGGTATGCTATCCGTGTGGGGCTAGACAATGCTGCCACCTCACGGATACTGGTTAATCCTGCCGTAATTCTTATTTTATAAACAACTGTAAATTTGAATTTGTACTTACTTTTGTGTTAATATCAGTTCAATGTTGAATACTTTTCATATGATATTATTATCTTGTAAAAGTATATCGTTATTTTAATTTCATAGTTGACCTGAGAGCCAATCAGCGTTTCTACCCTAATCTAGGGTAAGGCTACTCGGATGTAGAAACTTAAAGGGGAAGTGAAACACAACTATAACATTTCATATACCTAAATGTACACTATATAAGTATACATTAATGGTGACAGAAGCATATTCACTTATCAGACAAACTGGAAAAAAATATTTTTTCAGTGCCTAAATCGTCGACATTGAACACTGCGTATCGCCATCTTTATTCCAAACCGAGTGGTTTGATTACCTCCTATCTAGCCCATGCAAAATTTTGTTTTTTTTCGGTTTTCTTCGTTATTAGACATTTCTGCGCAAAAACAAAGATATGGTACCTTATTATACACGAAAGGGGTCCTATGTGTCAACAAATAATATTTATTTGCATTCGAAATAAAAAGGTGGAATTAAATGTCAACGATTTTTAACCAATGAAAATATTCCTTATTCCCGACAGCAGAATTGACAGACTTCAAGGGGCGGGGCTACCGAACGGCAGGTCAACCGGGACTATTTTTTACTTTTGTTGACAAATATGTCGGAAGTGTTTTGCATTACAGTCAGAGGAAACGCTAGTTGCTAGTGATCTTGGATAAATCACAGTAGAAATGGATCCGACAGAGGAAGCATCTGTAGCATAAGTGAGAGGTTGACACACGTGCTTCAACCAGCGTGCGAGCCGAGGTACGAGGCGTTAAACCCGGCCCGCCGAGACGGCGAGAGACTCAGTCTCAGAGGTTCGCCATTTTTATGGAATCGATGATCTTGGACTTTGGGATCAACGGTGCTGAAGTCTGAACAGTGTGAATAATTATGATGTTTGTGTGAATACTGCGTCCCAATGTCGACGGACATGTTGTTGAGAGATGGCTTGCCCGACCGTGCTGACAGATGCCTGCATGAGTCATGACTAACCACGAAAACTGTCGATGTTGGGAGTATCGGACTGCTGTCGATGTGCGATTTGCCTGGAGACTCGTTCGTTCGACCAATATAGCTAGTAGGTAAGTACTTACTAATACGTAGTTCAACATGTATCGAAAAATAATTTAACAATTCAAACCTAAATAGAGCAATTATACTTGTATGGCTACACATATTAAATTAAAAAAAATCTATCTTCAAATTCGTAATGTAAATCTTTGGGTACCAATCTTTGTTACAAACTTACTTTTTGTTTTTTACCAGATGTTACATGATCATGATGATGTGTGCATCCTTTTAATATATAATTATTTAATTTCCAATTTAAAAGTGCTAATACAATTTGTTAAATTTATGTAAAATAATGTCATTTGGATATGTGTGCCGCTGTGCAATTTATAATAGTCTGAATAATAAATAGATTTGTAAGAAGGAATTCAATTCAATGTGCAATATTGAAGTGAAGTATTAATGTATTGTATTCAATGTATTGGATATGTGCGGGTGTGTACGTCATGACATATGTAGTCTTACAATCATAAAATTCATGTGTTTGCAAAATACTGTAACAAAATTACATAACAATCGTTTGTTTGTGAAATGCTGTGAGCATTTTATTACAGTATTTCATAAACAAATCAACCAAAGCGTTGACTTTGCAATGTGATATTGATGAATTACACAGTTTTGCCATTTACTAATTAATTATAAGATAATGATTGTTTACTATTACTATAAATCAATTGTCAGAATGTATCGGTTAGCTGCATATCATGACTGCACATGTTCAATGGGATGCTTCCAAGCGGCAGCAGACATGTTATGCCAGTCAGGGTGTTTTGCAGGTGCAAAAAAGGGAAATTATTTGTTTCTTGTAAACAACAACACTTTCTCTGTTTCTCATTAGTGTCAGAACTGCTTGATTCATCATCAGTGATATCGCTGTCACCCCCTACGACATATTCTGCATAACTCTCTTCAGTCTTTTCCTTCTGACTGTTGCAGACAGAATGATCTGAAGATGGCGACAGTGACACTGGGACATCCGAAGTGTCATCCACATTGATAGGACTGCCATGGTCGAAGAAGGAATGCAGGACTGCGACAACAACTTCGCATACCCATGGTCATGATGAATATTCAATGGAACAACAATATCATCTATATTAATTACTGCATCAATAAAGTATCCCATTGGCGACATAATCACTGGCTCTGTTTGAGTTTGACACTACGAGTTAATGGCATTGCAATGTGACATCCATACTGCCATGAGGGACAATGTCATATGGTGCACTGAATCCTTTGAAAGTTGTGCTATGTATTTGTGAATCCTCCATCTGAAAGAATGATACATATGTAAGATGGTATGTATCTTCTGTGATATACATATAAATAATATTGTTTTGTCATCTTTTGTTTTCTCGTTGCAATACCTACATCATAAAAAATTAAAACAGAATAAATCAACTTGTAATTGGCATTTCGGAAAGTGTCCAGGATATAATTTTGTGTAGATGCATCTGTGGATATTGTAACTGTGCATGAGAAATCTAAATTTGATTGAATTATTCCACAGGCCCTGTATGGTCCTCCAGGATCCCCCAAACTATTTTCCCCCAAATGTTAAACAAATCTACTTTTGCATGGCTGTTGCATGTGGTGGAGCTGCTGTACACAAGAAATCTGTATTTTATAGCATCATTCTAAGGGCCTCCAAAACAAAAAGTAATGCTGGTGATTTGGTTTTTGAGAAGGTCCCTTGAAATCACATCTCAAACCCCATATCAGTTTTGTGGATTGGGTATCTGCTTTGTGGCTTGTCTGCTACTGCTAGCCAGGATCACTGGTCAACTTGATCTCAATGGGACCAGTGGACAGTGGGCTGACCAGGGTGTTGTGTTTCAACCAGGGAACATTCATGCAATAAATAGAACATTGCCTTTTCAATGGTGCATTCTGTGCAGATTCCATTATGCGACTAACCTTCCTGGCATATTTTAATATGTATGTATTCCGAGTCATTCAGACATTCTTTTCACTCTTGCTGGGAAACACAAGACAGTACTAAGATTGTGATCTTATTGCCTAATTTGCACTAGGCTGTTAATGGCAATTAGTAACAGCAGACCTCTGTTGTACTTTGATAATGATGTTTACAACCCTTGCATGTAACAATGCAGGCTATGTGCTAATGTAAGGTTCCAAATGTTTTTCACCCATGTAACTATTAATTTTAATCATGGGATCAGTGATATTACTAGCTGCTGTCTGGCGACTATTCTGACCCCCAACTAAAAAAGGTGTGCTTGTTTGTCACTTGGAAAGCAAAACTGCAGATTCTTAAAGGTGAGATCCACATTTGGGTGCATAATGTTTTGCGGGATAAAAACCGTCGTCTTTGATTATTTATAAATGTATTAATCTGTGATTTTTTAAATATCGGATACTAGTGATATTCTACGGATATTTTATGATGACACTCTTAATATGCCTAAATTAAAATACTAAATGTGTTCCCAAGTAATATTTCCAACTGACTTGTGTTATGATGGGTAGTGTCATTGGATAGACACATTAACATACATAATAGTGACATTATGTTAAGTGTGATTGATTCTGTAGCATGTTTTATTGTTGTTATACTCATTATTTTATAGAAGTTGTGAGTTGCACACATGTACAGATGTTACCAGAAATAAATACAATGATACCATAATCACAATGACAATAATATTTCATTAACCTGCATGGCTGCTGCTCGCGCCAATCTGGTGTCCAATAGCTTCTGCTTCTTGGCTGATTTTGCCAATGAGAAATCAGTAGAGCCAAGGGTGTATGCGGAAAAATCGATCACAGATGGAACCGCATCTTTGACCAAGAATGATGTTTTTTTTTTACCAAGTGTCCTTGTTCATCATAGGTGTCTTTTGTTTTGTAATCGCCATCCACAAAATGATCACTGCAGACTCTCGCTGATTTAGCAGATGGGGGAGACGCCAACTTCAGTTTCTGCAGCCATCTTTTCTGTTGCGATTCATTTGTTGGAAGTCTATGGAAAGTTTTTTCCTTACACCTATAGTACCAGTTTGTACATCCTGGAGCCATGCAGTGCACTCCATGCTTTTTCTTTTCTTTATCTCCATTCTTGTCGGACATTTTCCCAGGTGATGCTGCTGCTTCAGTCATATTGAATCAATGAGTGGGACAGTGTATTCAGGCTAGATGCCCACATGGGGAAGAGGGGATTGAACTAGCCCTCCACCCCCCCCCACCCCCCACAGTGGCATCCCCCATTGCCAGTGGTGGTAGTTGTGTAATCATGTAATTACAAGGTGATAAGGGTTTGTATGTGTGGATTTTAGACCCTATGGTTGTTGTGATACTTCTATAATTACATTATGAACACAATGTTATAGTCTTGCAAATTGTGTGTTGTATTTATTTTTCATGACTGAGATGCATAGTCACCACAGAGTTAGATGATTAATCTTTCCCTTATGGTTGAGGGTAGTGATCTGGACATTTTCCCCTGGGTTCCCAACACAGAGAGTGGTGTAGTGGCTGTAGCCTCCACATTAGTCATTAGGGGAAGGGTTGTGGCCTGGAAATGAGTTTCACCTGAGGTCAATACCCCAGGTGGATTATCCGACAAAAAATAAATACGGTTATTTCCTGTGTAGCTGACACAAACAGGATCTGGCACCTTTCCACATGTGAGAATCTCAGTTATATAATATAGCTTAGATAATAGCCTATAGGAACATGCTCCAATGCCATTAATTTTTGGAAATTAACAGTTTTAAAACAGTACAGTCATGAATGACCAAACAATGTATGTTGGCTTAATTAAGCACCAAAACAATTTTTAATAATGTTACTAATATAACAAAAAAGTGACATTTTCATATTCATTGAAGAACTTATTGAAAATATTGCCAGTGAGCATTCTGGTAACAGAAAATGTTGAAAACACTGTTGAAAGCACTCATAATATGTCACTGTTTTGTGGTTTTGCCCTGCCAGCTTTAGTTATTCATTAGGGTGTACATACAATAAATAACAGTAAAAGAAATCACAGAAAAAAATTATAGTTTTCCCTAGGAAAGTCACAGGAAATAAGGTCACAAAATAATGTTATTCAGACACTGTCTTGTTAATACAAAGGTTTGGTCTTGCATACACGAGCACCATAACATCTTTTCATTCTTTGACAATAGAAGAAATAAGATAGCAAAATAATGTCATTGTGGCACAGATCGCTATAGACTGCCTTTTTTACACAATCGTAGCAATGATGACAGACCTAGCTAACAACCAAGTTGATTTGGGTTCTCCCTTTAACACCAGTATCACCATTCACCAGACTGCCCTGTCTTGCTGAGTGATGTTTGAACAACTCCCAAGGAGACCTACTTAATTATTTGGGATACCTGGCTTAGACAAAGGGCTTGCTTATCTGAGCCAGACCTTCTCTAATCCACAAAGGCAATTAGCAGGCTGGTGGTGTCCAGTTTTACTGCCCAGTACCCACAGTGCTAATCTCTGTAAATATTACTAAGCAAGGCCTGAATGAGCTCACATTGGCATTGCTGACTCTTAGCAGAAACTTTTCATTTCTTGATAACCATGTCCAATGTATTTATCATGACATTTGTTACAAGACATTGGCTGTAATATATTAAAAAGTATTTAATAACAAAAGTAAAACAATTCTTGAGGGGTTTTAACACAAATGTTCCGTAATGGCTGGTGTCTATTTAATGTATAATATATTAATGAGTAATGAAAATGTCTGGCAGGATATTCAATTACCCAATGTGGTAAGCTGGGGTGCCATTTCCTTCCCTCAAGCAAATATTTCTTATCACTTTGCACCACCACTGAGGCACTGGCACAATAGCAGGCCTTAGCAGTTGCCATCTAGCAGGGCTGGTTACAACAGGGCAAGGGGCATGGAAGCCAAGATCAAAAGACAGGCAGGCCACAGCAAAAGAGGCCTGTTGTTGCTTATTGCAGCAAGGTCCAGAGGTCAGAGGTGACAACTGACTACATGTTAGTAGTAAAGCGCTTTGGTCCTAACGACTGGACACTGAGCTATATAAAAACTTGCCTTTAGTGGATATTAGCTTAACTTATATGATCAGTGTTGTCATGGTGAATGACTACCGTGACTTCCAACATAATTATTTCAGTCTGACTGAAAAAAATTGGTTGATTGAATTTCAAGTAATTAAATGGTTACAAAAAGCAAGGTGAATATAAAATATAACTAGCCATATATTAATTTATATACCCAATTAAAAGTATTTTAATCAATAAAATAATGAAATTGAGTTAATAAAATTAATTAAGAAAATTCAATAAGGATTAGTTATTTTTAATTATTCCATGTTATCTGTTCAATCTGTTATAGGCTGATTTTTGAATGAAAAATTATGCGGGCCGAACTGCGGGCTATGATGTGGCAATATTTGTGCCGTTTCGTTTCAATAAACATATATTTAACTGATTCTACATACTTAATACATTCCTGTCATGACTGATTGACTGTTGTTGACGAGTGTTGTTTTGCAAAACGTCTTACGTATGTAGCCGACATTTTAAAAATATTATTTTGAAAAAGGTTATTTCCCCCACCGGCGACTGCTTATGTCGATATAATATATATTCGTAGACGTAGGAACTCTAACTCTATCTACCAACCGTGGCACAATGCCGCTGGTTGCTAGGACTAGGTACAGCTTGCCGGCGAAGAAACGTCAACGACCGAGTGTTCTAGACTAAATCTGTGGATTATATAAATTGCAAATGATATACAACTATCCACACATATATGTACTTTATTATGTTCACATTTCTCATTATATTTAAACTTCGCTAAGATCACATTCGTGTATTATGCAGACAGTGAAATACAACCGTGGGACTAAATTGTCGTCGTAACGATACATGACTGAACTCGTGAGTGCCGAGTCGCCTTGGTAACAACAAGCTGTCATTTCCTACGCGCCGAATCGCCTTCCAAATAAGGAAATCATGTCCGGTTTTCCTATCGAGTTCGACGAACTTTACTTCGTCGCTGCGTACTTATTTGCAAGCAAATCGATCAAACACGGACCTGTTGCTCTGATCGAAACTTATGTTTTGATGTTCAGTGTCTCTTTGTGTTCGTCACGTTTGCAATTAGGCTTGCATTCGGCGTTTGAAAGTGACCACCGCAGACTCTTGTCGAACTTGCCGCCGGCGGACACGCCAACTTCATCATGTTTAACCTGCTTTTTCTGCAGGAATCCTTTCGTGGAAGTATGTGAAAGTTGCTTGCTAACAATCATAATATATCTATTAGCCATACAGTGCATTAAATAGTTTAATTATGTTTGTTTTAATGCGTTTGGCCCGTTTTTGTGAGAGCTATCCTGCGTTGCCTATTGACTCGCGGCTTCCGCGATTGTAAACAACGCGGCAATCAAACCGGAAACGCCGCTCAGAAGCCCTAGGCAATATGGCAGCGCCCTGTGTTGAAAGTAGCTCAGTTTAAAAAATTATTAAAAATATACCGTGACGCTGTGCTTGTCAAATCATAGTGACAAGTGCTGTAAATTATATGTTCTTATGTTTGGGCTGTGGTTGTTCGGCCGCTTCAGTCCCCCTTTAAGACCCATTAATATCCCAGGCGAAGTTGAGGGGCTTAATAGTGCTACCACCTCACGGAGTCTGGGTAACCGAGGCTAGGCATTACCAGAAGTCTTGTAGTTCATGACTTGTTTACTGATAAGCATTGTCAGTATACGGGAAGGTGGTCTGTTCTTTTTTTGTATGTGTGTATGTATGTATACATGTATGCATGTATGTATGTATGTATGTATGTATGTATGTATGTATGTATGTATGTATGTATGTATGTATGTATGTATGTATGTATGTATGTATGTAATTATGTATGTATGTATGGATGGATGGATGGATGGATGGATGGATGGATGGATGGATGGATGGATGGATGGATGGATGGATGGATGGATGGATGGATGGATGGATGGATGGATGGATGGATGGATGGATGGCTGGATGGCTGGCTGGCTGGCTGGCTGGCTGGATGGCTGGATGGGTGGATGGATGGATGGATGCTTGAAGTAATGTTTTTCTAATGGCATATTCATTATGTCTTGTCTATCTTACGCTGTTGTTAATAGTCTCTGCACCTAAAGGTATTGGTAATAAAAAACAGTACCTGTCTACATGTTTTTGAACTAGCTGCTGAAGTATGAATTAGTCGCATTACATACATAATCATTAACCATTTATGTAATGTGAATATTTAAAAACACATTAAGCACACGTGACTTAAATTAGTAAACATTAATGTAGATCAAAGTAAATTACGTTGTGTGCTATTATTAGCGATGCATTGAACTAAATGGAATGTATTTATTATACAATGATAATGTTACACAAGAAATGTATGTCAGATAACGGATGTCATGCCACTTAGTGAACTAAGCAACTAAACATTCTCTTTTCGTAAATACAGTGTACAGTGTTTAACAATGCCCAAGGGTGTATTGGTAACCATTGTATCCATGGCAACAGTCACAAACCAATGTTAATTTCAAGTAGCAACAGTATTGCTATTTATTATAGTGTTGAACTAATAATAATACGCCACACCGTATATTCGAAGAAAATAATCTTTTAAGATAACCAACTAGTCATTGCACATGAATGCGCTAGGCAGACACGTCAGCGCACATGGCCTCTATACTAATTTTACGTATCACAGTCACTGCCTTTGTGTGCCTCTGCCACAGCTAATCTAGTTTACTCTGTCACGACACAGACCTTAATTGGCTTGACAAGGATTATACTTACATAAGTTGCTGCGTCTTCTGGATTCTACAGTTACAAATGCAATTATATCATAACCTTGGTTTGCTTGAAACACACCCGAACAGTCAACATAACAGCACAACACAACGAAATAGTCATCGCAACACCAAGAAAATGGGACATTGAATTACACTATTAATAATTAATAAACCTATGGACTCATTAGTAACTTTTGAGTTTTAGCATAACAGCAACAAATAATACAAGTCTTAACGCGCCTTTTATCAGCAACATTCGCCCGACATATTTTATATATTAGAATTGTGCCGCAGCCAATTTAGACTGATTTCTAGCCCGCTGAGGGGCGCCACTGTAATCATGCCAAGGCGCGCAGTCAGTAGCGTCAAAGGCTAATTAAAAACAAAGTCATTTAATGACCAGTCAAATGGGTTTACAACAAGTCATCATCACATCACATGAGATCTCTTCCATATCGTCAACCAACCTCCACGACCCTCTACAGGCTTCTTTCATGCTATTGTATGACTTAAACGTCAATCTATCTACGCCTTCTTTGGCACTAAACGACCTCAACACTATCCTCGGTCTCGCCTATGTCTTCACTCGAGTCCACATCACTCCAGATCTTTTCTATGTCGTCACTCTAACTCCACATCACTCCAGATCTTTTCTATGTCGTCACTCTAACTCCACATCACTCCAGATCTTTTCTATGTCGTCACTCTAACTCCACATCACTCCAGATCTTTTCTATGTCGTCACTCGAACTCCACATCACTCCAGATCTTTTCTATGTCGTCACTCGAACTCCCCATCACTCCAGATCTTTTCTATGTCGTCACTCTAACTCCACATCACTCCAGATCTTTTCGATGTCGTCACTCAACCTTCACATGACTCCAGATCTTTTCTATGTTGTCACTCGACCTCCACATCACTCCAAATCGTTTTTTTGTCATCACTCGACCTTCACATCAATTCAGATCTTGTTCATGTTGTCACTCGACCTCCATATCACTCCAAATATTTTCTATATCATCAATCGACATCCACATCACTCCATATATTTTCTATGTCATCAATCGACCTCCATATAACTCCAAATCTTTTCTATTCGTCACCCGATATCCACATCACTCCACAACTTTTTCTATGTCATCACTCGACCTCCACATCACTCCAGGACAGGAGATGAAGGAGAGGACAGGATATGAAGGAGAGGACCGGAGATTAAGTAGAGGTCAGGAGATGAAGGATAGGACAGGAGATGAAGGATAGGACAGGAGATGAAGGAGAGGACAGGAGATGAAGGAGAGGACAGGAGATGAAGGAGAGGACAGGAGATGAAGGAGAGGGCAGGAGATGAAGGAGAGGACAGGAGATGAAGGAGAGGACAGGATATGAAGGAGAGGACAAGAGATGAAGGAGAGGACAGGAGATGAAGGAGAGGACAGGAGATGAAGGAGTGGACAGGAGATGAAGGAGAGGACAAGAGATGAAGGAGAGGACAGGGGGTGAAGGAGAGGACAGGAGATGAAGGAGAGGACAAGAGATGAAGGAGAGGACAGGGGATGAAGGAGAGGACAGGAGATGAAGGAGAGGACAGGAGATGAAGGAGAGGACGGGAGATGAAGGAGAGGACAGGAGATGAAGGAGAGGACAGGGGATGCAGGAGAGGACAGGAGATGAAGGAGAGGACAAGAGATGAAGGAGAGGACAAGAGATGAAGGAGAGGACAGGAGATGAAGGAGAGGACAGGATATGAAGGAGAGGACAGGAGGTGAAGGAGAGGACAGGAGATGAAGGAGAGGACAGGAGATGAAGGAGAGGACAGGAGATGAAGGAGAGGACAGGATATGAAGGAGAGGACAGGAGATGAAGGAGAGGACAAGAGATGAAGGAGAGGACAGGATATGAAGGAGAGGACAAGAGATGAAGGAGAGAACAGGAGATGAAGGAGAGGACAGGAGATGAAGGAGAGGACAGGAGATGAAGGAGAGGACAAGAGATGAAGGAGAGGGCAGGAGATGAAGGAGAGGACAAAAGATGAAGGAGAGGACAGGAGATGAAGGAGAGGACAGGAGATGAAGGAGAGAACAAGAGATGAAGGAGAGGACAAGATATGAAGGAGAGGACAGGAGATGAAGGAGAGGACAGGGGATGCAGGAGAGGACAGGAGATGAAGGAGAGGACAGGAGATGAAGGAGAGGACAGGATATGAAGGAGAGGACAATAGATGAAGAGGAGGACAAGAGATGAAGGAGAGGACAAGAGATGAAGCAGAGGACAGGGGATGAAGGAGAGGACAGGAGAGGACAGGAGATTAAGGAGAGGACAGGAGATTAAGGAGAGGACATGAGATGAAGGGGAGGACAGGAGATGAAGGAGAGGACAGGAGATGAAGGAGAGGACAGTCAATTCCATGAGTTTCCTTCAATATAGCGTGTGTTGATACGTATAAGTAAGTAAGTAAAGTAACACACATACTGATACTGATGTTTGACTGCGTGCGCGTGTGCGTGTGCGTGTGCGTGTGCGTGTGCGTGTGCGTGTGCGTGTGCGTGTGCGTGTGCGTGTGCGTGTGCGTGTGCGTGTGCGTGTGCGTGTGCGTGTGCGTGTGCGTGTGCGTGTGCGTGTGCGTGTGCGTGTGCGTGTGCGTGTGCGTGTGCGTGTGCGTGTGCGTGTGCGTGTGCGTGTGCGTGTGCGTGTGCGTGTGCGTGTGCGTGTGCGTGTGCGTGTGCGTGTGCGTGTGCGTGTGCGTGTGCGTGTGCGTGTGCGTGTGCGTGTGCGTGTGCGTGTGCGTGTGCGTGTGCGTGTGCGTGTGCGTGTGCGTGTGCGTGTGCGTGTGCGTGTGCGTGTGCGTGTGCGTGTGCGTGTGCGTGTGCGTGTGCGTGTGCGTGTGCGTGTGCGTGTGCGTGTGCGTGTGCGTGTGCGTGTGCGTGTGCGTGTGCGTGTGCGTGTGCGTGTGCGTGTGCGTGTGCGTGTGCGTGTGCGTGTGCGTGTGCGTGTGCGTGTGCGTGTGCGTGTGCGTGTGCGTGTGCGTGTGCGTGTGCGTGTGCGTGTGCGTGTGCGTGTGCGTGTGCGTGTGCGTGTGCGTGTGCGTGTGCGTGTGCGTGTGCGTGTGCGTGTGCGTGTGCGTGTGCGTGTGCGTGTGCGTGTGCGTGTGCGTGTGCGTGTGCGTGTGCGTGTGCGTGTGCGTGTGCGTGTGCGTGTGCGTGTGCGTGTGCGTGTGCGTGTGCGTGTGCGTGTGCGTGTGCGTGTGCGTGTGCGTGTGCGTGTGCGTGTGCGTGTGCGTGCGCGTGCGCGTGCGCGTGCGCGTGCGCGTGCGCGTGCGCGTGCGCGTGCGTGTTTATTACCTAGGAAAACATTTAGCGGTGAGAGTGTTACTGCTGGTGCGGGAAGAAGGCTAACACGCGCCTTTCTGTGAGCATGGTAGCGTGGTTCGAAGTCGTCCTAGTTAGTTTGTCGGTCAGTCATATACCGGAGGCTGGAGAGACGCGGCCTTCAGCATGAGTTGTAGATGTCCTCATTGTGCCTTCTTTTTATTTTGGTTTTCCTATTTGAGCTCATCACTCTGTATAGTCCGGCAGTATGGCTCAGAACCCAAAATTCTCTGATAAAGTTTTTTTCTCTGCTGATTATTAATGTATAGGGTCTCTGTAATGCTATCCAGGTTGATGTGAAGTTCTCACCATTGAGCAATTTGAAATATTCACGTTTGAAGTTGAAATACTCAAATATTGATATCTCAGTCTCTAAATGACATAGAAACATGATTTTTGTTTCTAAATATATGTTTTTGGGGTCAACAAATGCAATGGGACAATTTTCAATTTTGAGTCTTTGGCGGCCATCTTGAAATTTAAGATGGCCGCCATGGAGGTATTGATTTCGTTGATATGTTTATAGAAAATTATTGCTGTAAAGTTGCTTCTGTAAACTGGATATCCATTATTAATCGTAACATGTTCTAAATCAGCTCAAGATCAACCATATTATGAATGAAAAATATTGAGAACCCAGATGACAATTACATGGTGAAATATTGGGTCACAAAGCGCATGAGGTGCAATTTCAGGTTTGCACTGTTTTTATTTTTTAACATTCCAGGCGTAATATAAATTGTATACAGTGGTAGGATACTCGTAATTAATATTAATATTATTTAGTGATTTCTATTATTCATATTAATTGTGTTGCACAGCTCATTTGATGTAGTAGCATGCTGTTGCTGATTTGATGCCCATATTTACTGAACAATGATCACAATCCTATTAATCAACATTTCTTTCTATTTCAGGTCATAGCAGGTGTGTTGTAATATACATACATATTAATACATTATGATTAATACATAAATGTTGGTGGTGTTCATACATATTTGCGTGCATGTATATTTGCAGGTGACGAGTATTGAGTGAATATCATGGAGATGAAATGTATGTTCAAATTCCGCTACGGTTCCGAGTGTGATAACAGCAAACCCTGTTCTTCTAACAAGGGGCGCGCTCGAATAGACTCTATCGTCAAAGCCAGTAACATTTACAGGGACGATCTTCATGTTGAACTTGAACAACAAGTTGAAGAAGACGAAAACCTAACAGTATACTTTCATAGGAACTGTGTTTCACGCTACACTTCCTCATCAAACACGGCCAAACATACACGAGAGCATTCGAATGCCAATGACCCTCCGGTCAAGAAAGCACGTAGATCTCAAAGTTCATTTGACTTCTTCTCTCAGTGTTTGTACTGTGGAGAGCGATGTGACCTGTCCAAGGACCCCAAAAATCCAAACAGGTGGAGGCCAGCCTTCATATGTCGATCAACAGTCTCCGATCAGGACCAAACACCATACAAACAATACATTATTGAGAAGTGTGCCAATCGTGATGATGCTTGGGCCGAAGAGGTACGCAGCCGCGTGGTTGGCTCAGTGTCAGATCTACATGCTGCCGAAGCACGTTATCATAGGGACTGTATGTGTAGGTTCTTTGCTAAAAGGCAACTTCCAACGGCACAAGAAGCCAGTCGTCACCATCATGAAGTATATTAGAGCCGAGAGAGAAGCAGATTGGTGTCTCCATCTGGCCTGTGTCCGCGAGATGATGCCCCTATTCTTCGCGGCTTCCCACTGCAACTATGCGAGATATGGACTCTATTACATACGAACAATGGCAGCAATGCCCGAAGATGTCCGCCAACACTTCGTGAATAGAGAGCATACCATGCATCACAATCCAGGGCTCTCTAACGGCATCTGGAGCGATATGGCGATCGAGACCACGTTTATGAGATATGGTCACGGGCAGAGCGGCATCATAGGGATCACTTTAAGACCGGAAACACTCAAAACATGGGCCCATAGCCTGCACGCATGCAACACAGTCGTCAGTAACCTGGATGCGATGAGAACACAGGAGAAATTCGAGCCAACCTCCCAAACTCACCACAAGGAAGGCTAGAATCCAGACAAATGCAAAAGACAGAAAGGCATTGCGTGACAAATTGGAGGTCTGTATTGATCCACTTAACACCGAGAACAACCAAGAGGGCCTTGTGAATATTGTGACTGGACAAGTATTGACACATTCTTCGGTGAATGTTGACAATGCTCCTGAACTCGGAGAACAACAGATGGAGGAATTTGAAAGGGGTTTGCCAGATAGCTTCTATGAAACCATTCACAGGCGTGTAACTACAATGGCAGTCTCTCAGAAGCATATCAAAGTAAATGACATGAAGATGTTTGACACAGAGATGATATATGCCAGAGCTATGGCTCTACAGTGCAGTCTACGAAACTATGATACCAAGAATCTGATGGCACATGAACTGTCTCCCAGACCCGCATCAATGTTTGATGATAATGGGCCCATGAAGGTGGCCAAAACCAAGTCTGTCCTCAAGAATTATCTGAAAGTGGAAGTAGCACGGAGACATGCAGCAGTTGATGCTTCATTCTTGGACGGATGTGCAGTGCTGTGGGTCGTGCCATGGCCAACAGGTGGAATTGTTCAGGACTTTCTGGACAATTTCCGACGTCACATCAAAGGTTATCTGGAATCCAGTGATGTGTACCTAGTATTCGATAGATACACAGCTGGTAGCATCAAGGAGTCAACCAGAAAGGAGAGAGATCAAGGGGCCAGTCGTGTGTACACGCTACGTCCTCCAGCCAGACTACGAGCACAGAAGGTAGTTCTTACTGTGAGCAGTAACAAGACACAGTTGATCGACTTGATCCTGGCAGATCTTGAAGCCCACAAGGATGTGTAGAATGGGAAACTCGTTGTCACACGTAACGATCCTGTACCTATTCAGATCTATCAAGGTGTGGTGTCTAAGATGGAGGGAATGGTCATCACACACGAAGAAGCTGACACAATGATCATTCAACAAGTGGCTTATGTGGGTGCCACCAACGTCCTCGTAGTAGCTGACGACACAGATATCTTTGTACTCCTGTGTCACTTTGTGTTCCGCGGCGATATCACTGGGCATGTTATGATGATATCCCCGATCCGTGGTAGGACAGTTATTGACATCAATGCTAGCGTAGACAAGAACCCTGCTATCATGGGTGATCTGTTGGCTGCACATGGTATCACTGGTTGTGATACAGTTGCAACTTATCATGGTATTGGCAAAGGGGTTGCACTGAAAATCCTAAGATCCAGTGGTTTCTCTCTGTCCAAGGTTGGTGACATAACCAGCTCAGTACAAGATGCGCTTGGACAGTCAACACCCTTTGTTCTGTCTTGCTATGGTCATCCGGAATCGGCATCTCTGACGGATGCTCGCCAGAAGATATGGTCTAGGAAGGTCTCACGTAGTCTCGGTGCAGCACCAAAGCTGAAAACCCTGCCACCTACAAATGAAGCGTTTGTGGAAAACGTAGCCAGCGCACATCTCCAGGTAGCCATCTGGAAGCAGGCCCTACAACGGAACCCGCCAAATATGGATCCCCTCACCCATGGATGGACGCGACGTGATGGATCCACATCTCTGACTCCCACTACCGTTGCTGATGGTGTAATTCTTGCTCCAGATGACATACTGAAGATGATCAAGTGCTCTTGTGGCAGTACTATGCCATGCAAATCTAAGCGATGTGGATGCCACAATGCCAACATGGCATGTACTTCATTCTGCGCCTGCCAAGGTGGTGATGGTTGCTTCAATGACAAGACCATGGAACGGATCCAAGCAGATGATGGATCAGATGATGATGACGATGATGCGAATGATGATGACTGATGATCTTTAATCTGGTGATTGACTGTTTGATAATTCTGACATTTGTTCATTGTGTGTGTGTGTGTGCGTGCGTGCGTGCGTGCGTGTGTGTGTGTGTGTGTGTGTGTGTGTGTGTGTGTGTGTGTGTGTGTGTGTGTGTGTGTGTGTGTGTGTGTGTGTGTGTGTGTGTGTGTGTGTGTGTGTGTGTGTGTGTGTGTACAATGTGCATTAAAGAGATTGGAATATTGATATACAACTTATTGAGTTGAACACAATATCTTGATTGTGGAAAATAACATAAAAATACCAAAATTATTTACATGATTTATTTTATGCCAAAAATGTTCATTAAGAAACAATATTTATGTTTCTGGCATATTTGAATGCTAAACTTTACAAATGTTAAGCCGATTTGTCCATATTCGGTCAATTCTAAAATTACCCCTTTCGCCATTGATGACCCAATATGTCGCAATGAATGTGATTTATGATTGAGGTCTGTATATTATTCATCAATATAATTGACCTGCAGTAGATTTAGGCAGTTTTAAATATTGAAATATTGACTTAGAGCGCATGTGTAGATGATTTCAAGTACGATTTTTTCAATGTTAAACAAAAACAAAGGTCACATGTCGGCCATCTTGAATTTCAAGATGGCCGCCAAAGATTGAAAATTGTCCCATTGCATTTGTTGACCCCACAAACATATATTTATACACAAAAATCATATTTTTATGTCATTTAGAGACTGAGATATCGAAATTTGGGTATTTTGTGACCCCATGAAATCTTGGGTAACGGTGCCCAACTTCAAACGTGAATTTTTCAAATTGCTCAATGGTGAGAACTTCACATCAACCTGGATAGCATTACAGAGACCCTATACCTTGATAATACGCAGAGAAAAAACTTTATCAGTGAATTTTGGGTTAGGGCAAAAATAGCCATCTCACAGCCGGACTAGTAGTAGCCACGTACGTGACTATAATATTGTCCAGCTTAGTCTGTCGCAAGTAATGGGTGGTGTTGTTACATAAATATATTTTTCATATTCCATAATTCTTTCCTTCCTCATCTTTACATACATCTGGGAATGTAGAGGTATGGATAAGGCAATGTTTTCGTTTGTATAAATGTTAACACATTTCTCTGCTGCTGAAGCAATATTAGTTGTCTGGTTCCAGTGTCTTTGAATTGATCGTTAGCCCGCATTTAATTCTCAGCACAAACGAAGGAGAGAGTTCTGCTTCATAAGCCTGTCGCAATATATTACAGTCGACGCTACATGATTTGTCAGCAGTATATTTGTCAAAATTAGATATGTAATATGTGCGCATGCCATATGTCGCGCGCACAAATAGAAGCGCAGACGTTACGTTACGTCACATAACAAGTTTAGACTCTCTGAGCTATTACCCAGAAAACTTGTGTTGAGCTTCAATAACAAATATTGCTATATATCCTTGGGAACTGGCTACCCTAAGTGACACGCTCTGTGACGGTACACAACACTCATATGCTTACGTCCATACGTGCATCGTGCGTACGTTTCTGAGCTGACTGTCTGTGCTCAACGATGTGCTGAACAATGTGTCAAGGCTTAGTGGCCTGAGTGTTTCTTTTTAGACCGTTCCCCTGGTTTTTTTTTAACGGAGACACGTTTATCGCCGATGCACTCAAATTCAATCTTTATTATAGTCCAGCATTGTATAGCTGTCTGATTTTTCATTGTGTTGTTTCCAAGCTATCTTTGCTAAATATTTCTTCGTGTCTGTTTAGCTTCCTATGTGGAAATTCAAATTATTTCATGATTTCTTGTACCGCATTTATCAATTCCGTTCTCCTTTTGCTTTGATGATAAACTGTATAATTATGTGCTCACTACTGCCCATTGGCTCACGTGTCATGACATTGTCAATACATTCCTTCTGTGACGTCAAAACTATGTCTAACACGTTCTTTGCCCTGGTTTGTTCTAGCACATAATTATTATTTGAGAGGCCAGTATGTTGTACCATAATGTTTAGTTCATTTCTTTTGTTTATTATGCTCTTTGCAAACACATTTATAACGAACTTCATAAGAGGTTTCCTGGTTGTTCTTTGCTGATTTCGTTGTGTTGTCATTATCTAGTGTTCGGCTTCTCTGTGAATTCCCTATGCCAATCTAGATTAAATAGATGCAGCTTGTTCCATTATCAATAGATCAAAGCAATTTATCTGACAATTATCTATTATATTAACGTCAGCAAAATCAGCCGGTTGTAATCAACATACTTAACTAATATATCAAAATAATGTACATTCATTAACCTACTGAATATTGCAAAGCAATAGTAAAATAGTGCTACGTTATACGCAATCATGTCCAAACATATACCCCACACCCTAAGTGTTGCGCAATCGTGACGTGACGCATATCGTGGTGGATTTCATTGACTGTATCATATTCGCGTTCCTTAAGGTAATATACACTCTTACAGACAGAGTACTGATACATAATTGTAAACAAGACTGAGCAAAATCTGTTTATTTGATATCGTATATAAGAGACAAAGCAATAAGCGTAACAACTATATGTGTAAGGTAACACTCTGAATAGGTATCATTGTTATTAAAAATAAACAAGCTTTTTAGTAGGAATCCTTAGTTTGTGCAGACTATTATTTATAGTGGGTGAAATAGGGTAATCTAGCTTTCAACAAGATTGTAAACAAAATTTAGCAAATCTGATAAATTGATATGATATATAACAGATAAAGTGGTAAGCAAAACAGCTGCATACATAGGATAATTCTTTGATTCGGCGCCATTGTTATTAAAAATAAGCAAGTGTTTTAGCAGGAAGCCCTAGTCTGTTTATATAGGTAGTGTCCAAAGTATCCGCTAGGGAACGGTACCAGTACAGAATAAAATTATTGTTCATGGTAGCATAGGTAGTAAGTTGTTTATAACACGTAGTGTGCTGCAGTTGCTGTACAAAATAAACAAACAGTCTTTCTAAAGACTAAGTTGGTATAAACTAAGTTGATTTGATCAATCGTATTATGGCACCTTCCAAGCGGCAAGTGAAGGCAAGGAGGCACTTGCTGTGTGATCACTGCCACAGCTTGGTGGATTTTGCCTTATCGGGGTGCGGAAAGTCTTGGTCAGAGACAACGGAGGAAGGGTTTACTTTCCAATGTTTAGGGTGTTGGAAAGTGGACTGTCTGACGGCAGAGCTAGCTAAGCTAACGGATCTTGTGAAGGGGATGGAGAGAGGAGGGAGGATGATAGCAAGGAAAACAAATGGAGAAAGAACAACAGAAAACATGCCATGCATGAAGGAGACAGTGGAGAAAGTGACAGTAGAGAAGGAGGGAGGGACAAGGGGACAGGAGATGATAGAAGTAGATGCGACAGGAGGAAAGACGAAGGGAAGAAAGGAACTGAGAGTAGATATGACCAAACGGAAGTCAATAACAAGGAAGATGTCAGGAAGAAAAGAGACAGGAAAGAAAGGAACAGAGAAAGCGGCAGGGGGGAAAGTCAGCAACCAGGGAGATGCAAAACGGAGGAGCTACTCTGAAGCAGTGATCGAGGGTGCATTGAGAACAGAAAGGGTTTTTATGGGCGACTCAATTTTGCGAAAGACGGACAAGACGTTAAACAAAGGAGAAGATGTTGTTGTTTGTCTTCCGGGCGCTCGGATTGAGCATGTGACAGATAGGGTAGAGAACGTGTTGGGGCATGGCCAGGGAGGATCTATATTAGTACATGTAGGGACGAACAATGCAGACAGGGAGGGGACAACTAGAATAGTGCAAAGATACAGACAGTTGGTAGGGAAACTGAAGAAGACAAGAGTTGAACAGATCATTCTCTCAGGAATCTTGCCAGTAATCGGAGGAAGGGGAGCAACCTATAGAAACTGTAAGAGGATGGCAATCAATGCTCTGGTGGAGCAGATGTGTGAAGGAGAAGGAGTTGGATTTGTAGATTTGTGGGGATACTTTGTTGGGAAGGAAGATATGTACGTGAGAGATGGCCTCCATCTAAGCGGAAAGGGCGCAGCAGTGTTCTCCGAGAACCTGCTTCAATCTATGGACAGAGGAACAGGTTGCAATTTTTTAAACTAGTTTCGCAGGGGGGATACACAGAGAAGCCAAATACTAGAGGCATAGCTAAAGACAGCAAAAAGAAATCAGCAAAAAACAGCCTGGAAAGCCCTACGAAATTTGGTTATAAATGTGTTTGTTTAAATGCAAGGAGCATAGTAAACAAAAGAAATGAACTAAACATTATGGTAGAAGATATTGACCCTCACATAATAGGTATAACTGAATCTTGGGCCACCCCCGATATATCAGATGCCGAATTAGGAATGACAGGATATGTAATGTTTAGGAAAGATAGATTAGGAAGAAGGGGAGGCGGAGTTATTTTATATATTAAAGAATCCATCCAGGCTTACGAAATAAAATTAGAAAAAGAAGCAGAATGTGAAGCTGTCTGGTGTAACATAGTTACAGGAAACTCAACATTAACTGTTGGGTTAGTTTATCGTAGTCCAAACATAAGCATAGAAGAGAATGAAAAAATGCACAACGCTATAAAAGAAGTGAGTAAACGGGACTGTATTATTATGGGGGATTTTAACCATGGGCATATAAAGTGGACATCTCTACAGAGTCCTGGGAGAGAGGATCAAGAGTTTTTAAATTTAGTACAAGATAGTTTCCTTTTTCAACATGTGTTAGAACCAACCAGGGACAAGAACGTGTTGGACATAGTTTTGAGCTCACAGAAGGAATTTGTTGATAATGTCAATATATGTGAGCCACTGGGATGTAGTGATCATAACCAGATACATTTTATCATCAAAGTAAAAGGAGAACGGAACAGAAAAATACGGTACAGAAATTTTTTTCACAAAGGAAGATATAAGGACATGAGGGAATATTTAGCGAAGATAGACTGGAATAACACACTGAAGAATAAGACAGCAACAGAATGCTGGAATATCTTAAAGAGGGAAATTGACTGCGTCGTTGACAAATTTGTCCCCTTGAAAAAACAGGGGAAAAGGTCAAAGAAGAAACACTTATCGAAGGAAGCCATTAGCATACAAGCAAATGATGTGGAAGACATATAGACATACTGGAAGTGAAGAAGACTATGCCATTTATAAAGAAGCACTTAATCAAGCTACAGCTGAAATTAGAAATTCGAAGAGAAGCTATGAACAAAAAATAGCTTTCAACATAAAACATGACAGCAAGAGTTTTTATGCGTATGTTCGAAGTAAACAGAAAGTTCAAGATAAGGTCGGGCCACTAGAAGGTAGTGATGGAAACATAATAACGGAGGGATTCTTAATGGCAGAAAACCTAAATGAATACTTTAGTTCGGTGTTTACCAGGGAAGATATTAGTACATTACCAGTACTAGAGACTAAGTTCGAAGGGAGAGAGTGTGACTATTTAGGACAACTAACTGTAACCCCAAAAATGGTAGCTATGAAAATAAGAGATATGAAGGATAATAAATCACCAGGAGTGGATGGGATTCCTCCCAAATTACTACTGGAAAGTGTAGAACAAATTAGCATACCACTTGCAACAGTGTTCAATTTGGCATTAGAGGAAGGAGTGGTTCCGGTAGAATGGAAAGAAGCAAACATCATACCATTATTTAAAAAAGGATCAAGAAGCAAGTCAGAGAACTATAGACCAGTGAGTTTAACATCGGTGATTTGTAAACTATTAGAAAGACTAATTAAAGATCACTTGGTTGATTTTCTTGTTAAAAATAAATTGATAAACACATCTCAACATGGGTTTTTAAAAGCGAGGTCATACTTAACAAATATGCTATGTTTTTTGGAAGATGTCACAAAGTGGGTAGATGAGGGATCACCAGTAGATATAATCTACTTAGATTTTAAAAAAGCCTTTGACAAAGTGCCACACCAAAGATTACTACTTAAACTAAAGGCCCATGGCATAGGAAATAGTATGATTAACTGGATAGAAAAATGGCTTATTGATAGAAGACAAAGAGTAGTAGTTGATGGGGAGGTTTCAAATTGGAAATCTGTTTTGAGTGGAGTACCGCAAGGATCAGTATTGGGACCTATTTTATTCTTAATATATATCAATGATATGGATGATGACCTAACAAGCAAGGTGTTGAAGTTTGCGGACGACACAAAAGTGTTTAGGAAAATAAAAAGTGATGCAGATAGACAGCATTTACAAGATGATCTAAATAAGTTGATAGAATGGTCTGAGAAATGGCAAATGCTGTTTAACTTTGGAAAGTGTAAGTGCCTCCACACAGGACATGGGAATGAAAATGCACAATATACAATGGGTGGTACTGTACTAAATACTACTGTAAAGGAAAAGGACTTAGGTTTAACCATTAGTGCTGACATGAAGGTATCAGAGCAGTGTGGAATTGCAGCAGCGAAGGCAAACCAAATTCTTGGATTAATTAGGCGAAATATAGTATACAAAGAAAAAGAACTAATAATACCGCTTTATAAAACAATAGTTAGGCCTCATTTAGAATATTGTATACAAGCATGGAGGCCATATCGCAAGAAGGATATTGATATGCTAGAAAGAGTACAAAGGAGAGCAACAAAAATGATACCAAAACTCAGGAATATTAGTTATGAAATGCGTCTAAAAGAATGTGGTCTAACATCACTAGAAACCAGAAGATTGAGAGGAGATCAGATTGAGGTTTTTAAAATATTGAATGGGTATGAAAATATTGACAGAAATATTTTTTTCACGGTCAAGGAAGAGAGAAGGACTAGAGGACATGGAGTTGCATTAGCAAAGAAGCAGTGTAGACTAGATATTAGAAAATTTTCATTTTCCCAAAGAATAGTAAACGAATGGAACCAATTATCAGCTGATTGTGTAGGTGCTAGAAGTGTTAATATGTTTAAAAATAAAATTGACATATACCTAAGACGGGCAGGGTATACTTAGATAGATAGGTTGGACTCTCGATAAGCCAAACGGCTTCCTTGTCCACCTGCCATCTAGAGTTGATTCTCTAGGTGGCAATCTTGTTAAATCTTGTTAAATAATGTACTGCTGGTTATTAATGCGATGTTTGTTAAGACAATATAAAATTATGATAAAATCAATGAAATTCACTTCGTACTTACATAAGTTAGAATGTCCTGCATTGAGGATTAGACCCAGAAACAGACATACCGTATGTTCAGAGAAGACACGTTTGTCCTAGGGGAGGTTGTGACGTTTTCTTGTCCACGGAATTTTCCAGTGACTTAATCGATTGTTAATCAAATGGAGATACAACCAAATGTGCCCTGTGAATTGTATATTTTGTTTTCATACTAACACATTCAGCATTCATCTGAAATGTTCATTTAACTTAGCCATCGACAGCATATGACAGAATATGAAAACCATTATTTTGTATATCTTATATCATTAGCAACGTTTCATGAGTTTCAATATGTATGGACAAATGTGTACATCAAATTATAAAATTGCATGTTTAACATAAATAATTAGAATATTTAACCAATGTAAACAGTAAGAATATACATGAGTGAACAATATGTTTTAACAAAGTGTTATCTGCATAAAAACGTGATATTTATATGTATGCAGACACGCCGACATACATACACATATACAAACACACTCACACACATGCACTCATCAATACACTCTCTCTGTGCGTGTGCCCACACGCGAACGCGCACACAATATCAGCGATATCAGAGTTACCTTTAGAGCTTGTCCCATGAAGCATCACTACCTTGAACCTTCAGATATATTTCAATTAATAACCGGTATATTACTAATCACAACAATGGCCATGGAAGAACAAGTTTTTTTTTTAATTATCACATTCAAAACAACTCACATACAATACATACAATCATATTTTCTGTGCAGTTTCTTAATACACCCGTACAATACAGTTTCATTATAAGGAATCACGATGTCACTGACATCCGTTTGAGATAACACTTAAGAAATGACCAGCACTCTGTTGTTACCCACGGATATCAGGCATATCAGGATTATGAATAATGTTTTGCTATGGAGTCTATTATAATTTAGACAAAGCATACATGTTTTATAATATATAGTGTCATTCCAACGAATGTAACAATTCATCATTCTACATGATATCGGCGTGCTATGTCTAGTTATACATGTTCGTTTCTGGTGAAAGCTATCTATACGAGCGTGACAAGAATGAGAGACAATATGGTGAAGGAACAACACATGATATCGCGGGGCTATGTTTAGTCAAACTAATGTTTTCTATTCGTTTGTTTCTGGTGAAAGCCATCTACACGAGCGTGACAAGAATGAGAGACCAGAGACTGACGAGGACGATGGGGGTGGCGGTGGCGGTGACGGTGGCAGCGACGGAAGCGCTGTCTCTCATTCCGGTCAATGACCCGTCGTTGCATCGGTCCGACTTACAGCACCGTCTGCACAGCTACAAAACACACAAAAACATCCACCACTAACTACAACAATCAGTTGTATTCATATTTTATTGAAAACTAACCGAGGCACTCAATGTAGCTTGGGGGGGAAAGACTACCACCCGCGTTAAAATGTGAAAATAGCGATCCCCTGGGGTCTCATTCCCACTGCACTTGTACAATACTGCTTGTTGAAAACGGAACGATGTCGTTACCAAGTTTCGATGTATTAAGCTCCCAAGTTATCGAATCCCCAGACGAATTGGGTAAACGGATAAATCTCGAACCGTCCTTGTGAGTTCACTAGATCGCACGCAAAAATGCGCTTCACTTGTTATACTTACCGTATGAAGACCATCCTTGAAGCATCTTTCGGAGGAGAAATCATCGCACTTGTAGTTGTCTTCTTCCGCCTGACATCCTCTCGCGTACGTCACCGCTGTGCCGTTTAAGTCTTGTCTGTAAATCTACAGGAGATATTGCAATATGTGTGTGTATTGACATAAACGGAGGTTGAATATATATTATATATATATATATATATATTATATATATATAATATATATATATATATATATATATATATATATATATATATATATATATATATATATATATATATATATATATCGTAATGTAATCTGATGACATATCATCAATTCAGGTTTTTTTATTACGTTATCGTTTGCATCTGCAATATATTTGCACAATTGCAGTACTGGGTGAAAAGTACAATGGTGTTACACGCAACGCATACTGGTGTTCATACGTATTAATGTTACATATTATATTTTCCTCGAAAATATTATATTCATACCGTGTGCAGTTTGTTATATAATTTTCTAAATCGCAGACAGAAACTTTATAGGTATATAATTGTTAAGCATGTCATATAGCCTGAGTTGAAGACGGAAATTATTTCCAGGAACAGTTCCCATGACAAACAATTTATTCATGTTGTGCCCAAGTGGTGCGGCCACGTCACGTGTGGTCGCTTGCAGTAGTTTACACAGTCGAAACGTTACTTTTTCATACATTTATATATATTGTCTGTGTAGGTTGTGTGACAAACAAGAATTACGATAGGGTACGCAAGTCTCCTTTGCCTCTACATAGTTCTATGCTATTTTCCTATTTTCATTCATGATCCGGTCCCAACGACTCCAACGAACTATTTATTCTTTAACATACGGGCGTAACTGTCGCAGCAGAAACTTCCGTTGTAAGTTTTATATGTTTCCACCCAACACAAACTCCTCTAAAAGGTGTGAACAATTACGCAGATAAAAAATATTATTTTACAAATTATTTACATATTCGCTTATGGACAATGAGGTGGGATCATTGTTGTATGATATCGTTAAATATCGCTCAAAACGGACCGAGAACGAGAATCACGTACGTTTCCTGTTGAGAAAGGGTCCACATCTTCACGAACATTGCAACCATTAATACATTTTTTTTATAATTACCCAGCATGCGTCGCAAATTGTGGTGGTGAATTTGTTGCTTTCGCATTCCGGTCTCATGTCGTTTTTGTAGCTACCGCACACGTAACACTGCACTAAAAGCACAAACGAAGTAGATGTTTATTAAGAAATATGATGTTAGATGCACATTTACAAAGCAGTTTTGTGGTAAAAGCCTGATATGTTATCTAAGTATATGTATTGTCATAATAGCAACAGTATTGTAGTTTAATACATCGTAATGATAGCAACAATATTGTAGGTTAATACATCGTAATAATATTAATAATAGTGTAGTTTAATCCATTGCAATAATAGCAACACTACTATAGGTTAATACGTTGTAATAATAGCAACAATTATTGTAGATTAATGCATCGTTCGTAATAATGGCAATAGTAGTGTAAGTTAACGTATTATTATCATAGCAATAGAATCACAACAACAACAACAACAGAACAACTGTTAAAAGTGTCTGGATCGTGAGTAATTGAGTAAGGACGAAAGATACAGTAGATAAAATAATATAAGACTCATTCTTTCAGACAGCATACAATAGTAGTATCAAAATTACTTTAGTGCACTGGCTTCATGTTTATGTAAAACATCAAGCAACACAGTCCTTTGTTTTATGTTGACTGTGTTGTGTGATGTTTGTTTTTCACCAAGAGTTGTGTTCCGTATACTGGTAAACCGTTGGAACAAAACGTTGGAACAAGGGGCAGTTGCCACGTAAAATTCAGGTTGGGGGACAGATAAAATGGTTCCGCCCCCTATAAAACACCACCAAAATAAACTGTTGGTTGCCGTGAAATGTTTCAGCAACAGTCAGGCAGCATATGAATAAGTAAAACTTGTCAAATCAGATCAGTCATATATATATATATATATATATATATATATATATATATATATATATATATATATATATATATATATATATATATATATACATATATATATATATATATATATATATATATATATATATATATATACATATATATATATATATATATATCATCATCATCATGCTGTCGGTCGCGAAGCGACAAAGACTGCTTCCATCACTTGACTGTTGCTCTCCATTTATCTCTCTGCTGTGAGAGTGATGTCCAGGAGTCGATCTTTATGTCTCTCAGCTTCAGGTTTCTCTTGATGGTATCCTTGAACCGGAGACGAGGGCGCCCTCTCTTTCTCTGACCAGAAGACAGTTGGGAGTAGAGAACCTGCTTTGGTAGCCTGTCTGGTGACATCCTCATGAGGTGTCCAGTCCACCGGAGATTCTTTCTGATCAGAAGATCTTCCATAGATGGCAGCCCTGTCCGTTCGAGTATTTCCTTGTTTGTCACTTTGTCCATCCAGGTTATCCTCATGATCGATCGCAGATGTCGCATCATGAAGGCATGCAGCTTTTTCACCTGTCGTCTGTACACTGTCCAGGCCTCGGCTCCGTATAGGAGGGTGGACAGCACGATTGCACGGTATATCTTGCCTTTAACCCGCAAGGACACATGGTGGTTGTTCCAGAGTCTCTGGCGTAGTCGGCCGAAAGTTGCACTAGCCTTGGCCATCCTCCTCTGTATTTCATCGTCAATGCATCCATCACTTGATATAGTGCTTCCGAGGTAGGTGAATTCCAGAACAGAGTTCAACTTGTTTCTATCAATCATGATATCCTCCTCTAGGGTTCTTGTAGAGTTGGGTTGGTACAGCACCTCGGTCTTCTTGATGTTAATCTTCAGGCCAAACTTCTTTGACGCATTGGAGAGAGCATCCACTATATTCTGCATCTCTTCAGCAGAGTGTGCAACCAGTGCACTGTCATCTGCGAATAGCACCTCTCTCATCAGTATCCGAGTAGTCTTGGTCTTCGCTCTGAAGTGTGCGACGTTGAATAGGTCAGCGCTCTGTCTGGACTGTATGTAGACGTCATCCCCCATGTCTCGGAAGCATCATCGAGCATTGCTGATAGGAAGATGGAGAACAGCGTGGGGGCCAGTAAACCTCCTTGCTTGACCCCATTTGTGACACTGAACGATTCCGAGACTTCCCCTCCAACACTAACATTCGCCATCATTCAAGTATTTTGTGCCTCGATCATTGTTGTGAACTTCTCTGGGCATCCATACTTCCTCAGTAGCTGCCATAGCCCGGTCCTCCCAACTGTATCGAACGCCTTACTGAAGTCGACAAATACCATGTACAGTGGTCGGTCCTGCTCACTGCACGTTTCTTGTAGATGTCGGAGACAAAATATCATATCCACGGTGCTCCGGTTACCTCTGAAGCCACATTGAGTCTCTGGAACTACCTCTGGTGTTATGTGGGTAGATAGTATGTTGAGTAGGATCCTGGCGAAGATCTTGCCTGCTATGGAAAGAAGAGAGATTCCTCTATAGTTCCCACACTCTGTTCGATCACCTTTCTTGTAGATGGTTACAATGCTGGCATCCTTCCATGCTTGTGGTACAGAACCCACCTCCCAGGCATTCGTGATTAGTTGGTGCAGTCTGCTGAACAGATTGTCTCCTCCGTGCTTCCATACTTCTGCAGGAACTCCATCTCCTCCAGGTGCTTTGCCATCTTTCAGGCCGGCGATTGCTTTAGCCATCTCATTCATAGTTGGAATCTCATCTAGGCTGGTCTTGATAATGCGCAGCGGGATGTTGTCCAAAGCTTCGTGATCTATGTCTTCAGGGACGTTGAGTAGCTTCTGGAAGTGTTCACTCCATCTTGCCACAACTCTCTTGCTGTCAGAGAAGGTCTCCATTCCATCTGCTGATTTCAGTTGAACAGGTCCCTTCTTTTTGGGTCCCCACACTTCCTTCAGTCCATTGTAGAAGCCCTTCATGTTGTTACTGTCAGCAGCTCTCTGCAGCTCCACTGCCTTCCTTTCCCACCAGTCTGACTTCAGTGCACGGGTGTGTTTTTGTAGCACTCTGCATGCGTCTTTATATGCTGCAGTGGTGGATCTAGTGCTCCTGGTTTGCAACACTCTCTGGTGGGCTTGGTCTCTTCTGCTCATAAGAGTTTGTAGCTCCTGGTCATTGGGGTCGAACCAGTCTTGGTGTTTTCTGTCTGGCTGCCAAGATATGTCTTTGCTGTGTTGTACACGACCTGCTGCAGAGCTGCCCATTTCTCGTCTGGTGTTGAGTTTTCCTTCCCCTCCCATAGGGCGAGAGCACTGTCCATCTCCTGCTCAAAACTCTCCCTATGGCTGGTGGTACTTAGTTTTGCAGTGTTGAGCTTGGTCGGTTTACTTGTTCCTTGCCTGCTGTGCTTTTGTCGTATTCTGAAAGCCACTTTTGACCTCAGCATCTGGTGATCGGTCCAACAGTTTGCTCCACGCATAGCTCGGGTACTGTGGATGTCCATCTTATCTCGACACCTTGTGATGATGAAGTCGATCATATGCCAGTGTCTGGAACGAGGATGCATCCAGGTGGTCTTGCGTTCATCCTTCTGCTTGAACATGGTGTTTGTCACTATCAGTTCGAACTCATAGCACAGAGCCAGTAGAAGCTCGCCATTGGAGTTGCATTTCCCAATCCCATGTTTGCCCATGACCAAAGGCCACTTGTCATTGTCTCTTCCTATCCTCGCATTGAAGTCTCCTATCAGCAGTAGCTTATCTGTACGAGGGATGCCACTGAGCACACTTGCCAGCTGGTTGTAGATGGCCTCCTTGTTTTCGTCTGGGTTTGTCATTGTCGGAGCATACACGCTGATAATTGTAGCAAAGTTGTCCTTGCTCAGAGGTAGTCTCATCATCATGATTCTGTCACTTACTGGCCGTGGCATTTCTGTCAGCTTTGTGACGATATCCTTTTTGATAGCAAAGCCCACTCCGGCCTCCCTTCTTTCTCCTTCGGGTTTGCCACTCCAGAAGAAAGAGTATTCCAAGTCGTTGAAACTACCAGACTCTGAGAACCTTGTTTCACATAGGGCGACAATGTCGATGTTGTATTTGGCAAGTTCCATTGCTACTAGTGCCGTTCGTCTTTCTGGTCGGTTAGCTCCTTCTCGGTCGAGGAGAGTTGATGCTGCCACAGTGACATGGTTTTCTGGTTAGGGTTTGCTCCCTTAGCCTTCGGTTCTGACAAGAACCTGTACCACAAGGCAGTGGTTTACAACTCTGCATGGCAGGGGCGTCAAACTCCCTGAGGTATTGCAATACCTGCATTGCAATACCTACATACCATATGCATATATATATATACATATGTATATATGTATATATGTATATATGTATATATGTATATATGTATATATGTATATATGTATATATGTATATATGTATATATGTATATATGTATATATGTATATATGTATATATGTATATATGTATATATATATATATATATATATATATATATATATATATATATATATATATATATATATATATATTCGCCGACAAGACGTGAGGTAGACGATGCAAAACAAAATATGATTCATATAAAACATATATAATTCATATCAACAAGAAATGGTAAAATGGGAACACGCCGACACTGCATATTGTGACATCAATAAAAAGACATCAAGACATGCTACACAGCCTATTTGATTAAGACGAAATTGTCATATTCACGTAAGCTGTATGTTATTGTTAGATACGCAGTGTTGAAACTACATACAAGAGAGATATACCGTTGCTGTATAAATCTATGCAGCAACCGTACGTTACTACATATGTTAAAGACGCGATAGATTAGCAGCCTCGTATTCGATTAGAACATATATGTCAGGTGCTGCCACCTGTTGCCTGTTGTCAGTACTTACAGGGCTGCGTCGGTGTCCTGAGACCAGCTCTGTGGCACGATTCGCAGCAGAGTCGATCTCTCGCTGTATCCCAAGTGAAACAAAATGCTGAGTGCAACGTAACAAGTTCAGCACATGTTGTGTAGATATGATCGACCTTGAACCGCTCGCCGCTGTCTGTACAGCCTGAAGATAAACATGTATTTCTCAATGCCACATATCCGTAGGGTGCCGCTGTCTGTACAGCCTGGAGATAAACATGTATTTCTCAATGCCACATGTCCGTAAGGTGCCGCTGTCTGTACAGCCTGGAGATAAATATGTATTTCTCAATGCAATATGTCCGTTGGGTGCCGCTGTCTGTACAGCCTGGAGATAAACATGCATTTCTCAATGCAATATGTCCGTAGGGTGCCGCTGTCTGTACAGCCTGGAGATAAACATGCATTTCTCAATGCAATATGTCCGTTGGGTGCCACTGTCTGTACAGCCTGGAGATAAATATGTATTTCTCAATGCAATATGTCCGTAGGGTGCCACTGTCTGTACAGCCTGGAGATAAATATGTATTTCTCAATGCAATATGTCCGTAGGGTGCCGCTGTCTGTACAGCCTGGAGATAAACATGCATTTCTCAATGCAATATGTCCGTTGGGTGCCACTGTCTGTACAACCTGGAGATAAACATGTATTTCTCAATGCCACATGTCCATAGGGTGCCACTGTCTGTACAGCCTGGAGATAAACATGTATTTCTCAATGCCATATGCCCGTAGGGTGCCACTGTCTGTACAGCCTGGATATAATATATATAATATATATAATATATATAATATATATAATATATATATAATATATATAATATATATAATATATATAATATATATAATATATATAATATATATAATATATATAATATATATAATATATATAATATATATAATATATATAATATATATAATATATATAATATATATAATATATATAATATATATAATATATATAATATATATAATATATATAATATATATAATATATATAATATATATAATATATATAATATATATAATATATATAATATATATAATATATATAATATATATAATATATATAATATATATAATATATATAATATATATAATATATATAATATATATAATATATATAATATATATAATATATATAATATATATAATATATATAATATATATAATATATATAATATATATAATATATATAATATATATAATATATATAATATATATAATATATATAATATATATAATATATATAATATATATAATATATATAATATATATAATATATATATAATATATATAATATATATAATATATATAATATATATAATATATATAATATATATAATATATATAATATATATAATATATATATAATATATATAATATATATAATATATATAATATATATAATATATATAATATATATAATATATATAATATATATAATATATATAATATATATAATATATATAATATATATAATATATATAATATATATAATATATATAATATATATAATATATATAATATATATAATATATATAATATATATAATATATATAATATATATAATATATATAATATATATAATATATATAATATATATAATATATATAATATATATAATATATATAATATATATAATATATATATATATATATATATATATTAATATATATATATATATATATATATATATTAACTCACATGTTGTTCGAGCAAAATGATTACTACACACTATGTAAAACTACCTATGATTTTCTGGAGTAATGGCGATATATGATTGAATAGAATGCGTTCGGAACTTGTCGAGATGGCATTCCAGTGACCACGTCTACCTGGGAGAAACGTATAGAGCGCTTTGAGTACAAAGGGCCGAGCTAGCTAAGAGCTGACTTCACTCATATTGAAGGAAGCAGAAAGATCTTGGAGATGTGATCAATGCAATGCTGTGCATGAGTTTACATAACTGAATGCGGAGTTACATTATTAGGATAAACACTGTCAAACACAATGAGATGGGTAAACAATACATGTTTACTAGGTACATATGAGCATTATCAAATCGACAAACGCAGAGGTATATGCCTTACCTTCAGGAACGTCCGTGTTAAGTCCAGTCTCTGTACATGTGTCTGCAGGAGCTATTGGTAAAACAACAATATTTCTCTGTCATATCTATCATTCAAAATATCCATGAATATTATCGGGACATAACACGTAGATACGTTTACATGTCCAAACTACGTTTAATTATGAACGTATCAGGCAGACGAAACTGCAACCAGTAACGTATACAATTCAAAATGGTAACAAGATAACGAACCAGAACGTGTTGTCGAGGACTAACGTTTCATGGATTTACCCATGTACTGTTTGTTTTATTGATACTTTGAGCATGCATACTTTCAAATGCATAACACAATTTAACTTAAACAAAAACAATGATATATAATGGGTTTAATAGCTCAAATAGCATCAACGTATTTTATTGATAGTTAACATTTAGACATGTTTGGCATTTGTAATGTCAAAGCACTACTTACTACTTGTTCGGTTGGAGCAATCCGAAACACATTCCCCTTTGTAGCAGCACTGGAAACAATGACAATGGCGGTACAGTAGGTCTGACAAGATCACTGTGATTTGAAACAAGTCGAAAAACTACAATTATGCATTCATTTGATCACTAGAAATATTGTGTACAGATTATAGCCAACAAGCACAGTGTCGAAAAACCGTCAGTAACCGTGTTTACCAAAATAGGCAGATGAATTTACAACCAATAATTCCAACAAATATTGTATAAGCAGTGTTGATCGTCATCGTATCACTGTGTGTGTGTGTGTGTGTGTGTGTGTGTGTGTGTGTGTGTGTGTGTGTGTGTGTGTGTGTGTGTGTGAGCGTGCGAAATGTTTGTGTGTATGTGTGTGTGTCGGTGTGTGTGTGTGTCGGTGTGTTTGTGTGTGTGTGTATTTGTGTGTGTATGTGTGTGTCTGTCTGTGTATATGTGGATGTTTATGTATGTATGTATGTATGTATGTTTGTTTGTTTATGTATGTGTTTATGTATGTGTTTGTGTGTATGTGTGTATTGCGTATGCATGTGTATTGGTATATGTTTGTATGTAAGATTGTGATACGTTAACACCAGTAGCATCGTTAACTTAAAAGTTTAATACATACGCCAGCATGAAATGCATTGCTCTAATACATTATGAACATAATTCACCATTCCGCGCGCGAGTTCCTGCGTGAGTTCCGGTGTACTTTCTGGTTTGAGTGCGTATATTTTATTTATCTTTGTTTCTTACCTTGTTTATACCACACGGTGTTCCAAAACTTGCTCCCCTTGTCAAGACGTAGAATTTACGGCGTAGGGGATCCGCGCAGTGCATTGTGTAACACAGGGTCTCGTTGGTGTCATCGCCCTACAACATTGTATAAAATACACTTGCTCAAATACTGATGTGAAACATGATCATTTGACATATATTTGAACATCTGCTTGACGTCTTTTGAAATCAACGACCAAGGAAGTTACCATTAACTCGAATGTGTTTGTCCCTCCACCACAGCACCTGTGAACAAGATATAAAGAAGAATATTGTTATGCACTACAAGAACTACGAAACACATATATTATAAGATATTTTACACACACTCACACAATATATATATATATATATATATATATATATATATATATATATATATATATATATATATATATATATATATATATATATATATATATATATATATATATATATATATATACAGTATATATATGGTGAGAATCTGATAAACTACACATCTTTTGAAATATATGTTTTTTATGCTGAATTTCTCTAGTTAGTTGCTTGGAAACGTGTGTGAAACTAGCACAATGTGCTAGGAAATTCAGCATTATTGTACAGAGCATTATAGAGAGCCTGCAAATTATATGTTATTGAAGACGAGGGGGTGTTGTGACAAATATTCGTCACCTTCGTAAAATCAACTTATTCGATCCGCTCTCTGCTCAACTCATGACATATGAAGATGAGTGGCGCTAACGATAATTTCGGTGAGAGTTTTTATCAATAATCCCATCCCCACGTATTCGGGAGCTGATCGCCCATCATTGTCTCTCAATAGTGAAGGGCGAAGTCCCCATGCATGCCTCTCCCACATGCCGAATAGATCAAATACATTTTGCAAACCGCGGCATTAGTATGTTCTGGCCCCTTGACACGTACGTATTTGTAGTACGTGTAGCCGTCTCCGAAGTGCATGGCGCACTGCTCGTCGAGTGAGTACGTGACGCCCGGGAGAATGTCTTGACCTTCTGTCGACACGCCGTGAGAACACACGCGGTTTGTGAGACACACGCGGGGGAACCTGTAATACATTTTTATCAGGCTAAGCGAGCTGATGTTAACACCAAGAGCGAAAGTGAAGGACATACGTCTCAACTTCTAAGTGATGCACAGTTTTGCACACCAAGTCGATGATAGATTAGATGTATTGCAAACAAGATATATTTTAGCAGTAATATTTCTTACTGCAGTTATTATATCGTGTGTACGTGTGCGTGCGTGCGTCCGTGTGTGCGTGTGCGTGCGTGTGTTGTTTGTGATACTACAACAGCAATGGTGTCTTTAAGATATACTTCTATGCATAATAATCAAATGCATTGCTCTAATATATTATAAACATAATTTAGCATTCTGTTATAATTTGTATTGTTTATCAACGTTCACTTTCCCGTTCATGTTGCGTAAAATCGGAAACATGTAAACGCTAATCCAACTAACCCAACCTTAGGACTATGTGTGACATCTTGTTAATACGAACCACGTGAATGCCCCAATAGGATTTGAACGAATAGCGAAACAATACTTTTGCCTCCTGGCAGTTCATTCGAGAATAGTGTACTAGTGTTAAGACCAGTGACCCTGGAGTGCTAATAGTTACAACAGAGTTTAACATTAATCTGAATGACAAAACAACACTAACAGTAGTCTAGTTAATGATACATACGTATATCTCCCAACTGGTTACACATGCCTAGCATTGCTATGAATTTTCAAGGAAGTAAACCCACTTTACATGTTCAGTATTTGAGCCAAGATCAAGACGAACTTACTGATCCGTGACGCCGCTAAGGAGTTCCTTAAACGACTGCAGCGAACACGGTGAGAACGTGAAGGCGTTGGCTCTGTTCGAAGTGGTGATTTTATGCATCGCTGCCGTCATCAGGAACATGTCTGACGCCGAGCAGCTGTCGCCAACACCGTCGTGATGTGCTCCTAGGCTACACGGGCAGAGACGACGTATGACTTTGTGAAGCAGACAACTACTAGCAGTGGCTGTGTGCACCGATATCCACGTGATGGGCGAGAAACAATAGTGATGATGATATCCACGTGATTGACGAGAAACAATAATGATGACGATATCCACGTGATTGGCGAGAAACAATAGTGATGATGCTATCCACGTGATTGGTGAGAAACAATGATAATAATAATGATGATAATATTAATAATAAGAAGAATAAGATAACTTATGTGGCATCTAAATCCTCAGAAATCGAGCCCGGAAGCGCAATCTAAACTTAGAGGCGCAGATACAGTATGGTGCTCTTGCAAATTTATAATAATGGTTGTTATTTGATGGTTTAACTATGCGAATCAGAACAACACCCACTGAAATGACACGTATATTGTATGGTGGTTAGAATATAAAATTATTAGAACGTGTTACGTATATAATCAATACAACAGAAACGAGTGCCAAATAAAATCTGTATTTAAGAAAACAAAATTCCGTTGGTGTCCATACCTGTGTCCGAGCTCATGAGCGGCGATGGCCCAGGAACACAACCCTGATTCTTCTATCACAGAAACTGCGGATCCACCCTTACATATCCCCGTCGTGTATGCGTATCCTACACGTACAGACAACACACACAATATCATGGATAGACAACAACACCATACATTATATGCTATTTTGCTCACGTTTCTACATTGTGCTGAAGCCAGCAAAGCGAGAAATAGTGTTATGACACTAATCGTGACACCATATTTACTGATAATGATATACTGTATGTACGATTTATCGATGACATCATTAGTAAAGTAACTATAAGAAGAAAACCATATGCCGTTTGTAATTCACTGGACATCCTTGCTCAGATGGTCGTCGATACAAGATAATTAATACATCAGCTAGATCGGAAATGTAAGCACTGTGAAACAATACTTTTACTACATAATGAATAGTTCAACTGTTTCCTATTTAACAAACACATGCAGGGGTTAACTGTGGATAGTTGCTGCACTAAACAGGATACAGCGAGTGCCGATTTTTGTGTTTAACTTTGGAAAGGAATCTAAACCATAACCACACGGTTAATGGTGTCTGTGGTTTATATCCGTGTTGTACAGAGAAGATAAAATATAATTCTTGGGCACAGACGGGAATACGATGGAGATACGTTAGAAATGGCAGTGAGCGAGTAAGGGACCAAGGCCTGATGTCCCAACTTGTTGGTCGTGTCTCCTTCTATATGTTTTGGTTTTTCGTTATGATGCCGGTTCACAAATACCAAATATCATATGCGTACCGACTGTTAGTTTACTAGATCCGTAGATATCGTAGCTGAAACAAAAACATGAATTTATAATATGATATGTAATATCACAAAACACAGATGCAGCCATGATGTCCGTTGCAATGCGTTAGCAGTATTACGTATTGAACAAACTGATATCGGAATCGAAATTGGAAGTGTTTATTGACGCCAAAATTGAACTTGAACTTGACATTTTATTTAGCATATACACAACACAATACAGCAAACACAGAACATATGTTAATAATGAATGCCAGGACGCCAGTAATAACTAAACTAGTTGATGCAACTGGACGCCCTTTAAAAATGCAAAATAATGACTACCTCTTGTAGAACATGATGTACTAAATAATAATTTAAGTCATAACAAGATAATAATAATGCTGATACTAGGAAAAGAGTAATACTAATCTAATTATAATACTTATACTATGAAAACAGTTCATTACTATATATAATCTAGCTTACTAAAAGTTGATGTGAGAAAAGATACAATTATGAATTAATATTGTCCATCAAGCAAGAATAATAATTTCTTAATAGGCAAATCTCCGAGTATCACTTTATAATAATTTGTTTGAGATTGTGCCTTTTATTTAGCGACAGGTGGAGTATATTATAGTATATTATATAGATGCAATAGTATGGTATGAAGTTTATAAAACAATCCCTGTTTTTTATTTCTGTTCTTATGAAACATAAATGAATATTATTGCTTTGTCTGGTTACATGGCTGTAAAGATCATTGTTTTTCATGACAGATGTTAAAATATATTTTGGACATTGTTTTGTTATCATATAGCTGATATCATTGAATTATAAATTACATATGATAGGATTACCTACAGTACAATTAATAAATAATATTACATTTGTGCTGTACTGTAGTAAATACCATCAGTTGCGTATGTGTGTAATTACATAAGGCATAACATAAAAGTAGATAATAGCAATATGTGATACAATCAAACTGTCGCTTTAGATAAACTAAACAGAGGTCGAGGAAACTGTCACTATGACAACTTTGGTCGCTCTCGTGGCAGCCGTGAAGTATATTAAATGTCATTACATATATGTAGCTCTCTTAAACACTTTCGATGAGATTATGACTACACAAATGCACAATGCAGTAACGATAAATAAATCAGTATCTGAATGATATTATTATAAATATTAATATACGTTTTATGTTAATATAACGATGTTTTCACGTGGAATTTTACCGGGTCCAGAGCATTGCGTGGTCCGGATTATTCCACGACCTTCCTTCCTGGGTTTTCCAGTACTTCATTTTCTTTAACACGGCGGTCGCATTAACAACAGTTTCTTCCACTGTGCTACCTGTTGTCTGAATGCTTGTTTCCGTCCAAGTCGATTGCTCAGCCGTCTATAACATAAGGTAACATTGATAGTTAATTATGTCCGTTTCTCACTTGTGAACACTGAATTTATGTATTATTTTAATACTAGAATAAATTTGCTGAATGGTGACAAATCGGAAATGGTTGACGACCTGGCGTAACTAGTATTTAAAGGGCTTAACAGGCTTTCTAATTCAGCGAAAATTATATATAAACAGAGACATTGTACAAGTTGTGTATTTTTCTATGTTGTAGTTGAACCCCGTAGGCTGGTACAACTTGTCCCGTATCCGGGTAAATTGTAACATTTTAGGACACCTCATATAACTCAAAATACCATAAGTGTGTAATTGGCCGGGCAATTAAGTATGCCCTGATTATTTGCAGAAGCTATGTGTGTGCGATGAACAAAGTTTCGATCTGTTTAGAAACCCACCCGCAATCTTGAAATATGTTATTTTTGTTACAACTAGCCCGTCGCCACTACGTGTACAATACCAACGGTTTGGCACCAACTCACAAGAGTGACATTGTGTAGACGTGTCAACCAACTCATACCTGCGAAGTCTCTTCTCGACTTCTCGTTGCACCTCTGCTAAATACTATAATTAATGGTGGGCGTGTTTTCAGGCGACACGTTTGTTTATTTGAAAAGTTTAAATGAGTTCAATTAAACTATATATCTATTTTAATCATCTAGATTTTGTAATGTTATTGAATGTATGCATAGCTTTTTTTAACGTGTCCGAGAACATGTTATCCTAATTGGATTCGGGCGCTATGTGAATTGCGTTAATGTTATTATTATTCTACATTTTGCAATCAGCTGTTATTGCCATTATTGATTTGCTTGTAAGTCGTACACGAGATATTGATGAAATTTGTTAGACTATAACTAATCCATCTAGATATAAGTACAGAAAGGAACAGAATTCCTGGAGCCTTTGATAAACAGTACGTTCACAAACGACATATAAGTACCCTCATTACAATAGACAGACAACTCATTTACAACAGATAAACAAACTCTTTACAAAAACAAAACAGTTCAATTACAACGTAAAAAGACATAATTACAAAGGTAAGGAACTTCATTACAACTTTATCGTCTTTTGAAATAAATGTACCCATTACATATAGTTAAATAATGTGAAAATACACATCGCTTTTTACACCATTGCACGCGTGTTGTTTCTTTGACTTGTCGTATCATTCGACCTCGTGAATATAGGCTTACCTCAGCGATGTGATATTCTTTGAGGAATGGCGTGATCTTGAAACCCCAGACGCTTGTATCTACTGACTTGTAAGCCAAATCAATCTGCAATCAAAATAACAGATTCATACTTTGCACTGAGATCACGATAAAGCTGTCTAAGGTAATGGCTGAATTGATGTCGAAAAGCAAATTAATTCCGTATGCTAGTGACGCTTCTTCATACCTATGTAAATACTGGTGCTGTTATATTGCTGCCATTTTAATCACATTACGAATATCGTATTTGTCAACTATGATCACCCCATTCATGATGTGCAGGTAGTAGTACTTGATCTTTGAAAGTGCGTCGTTGCGACCGGAAGCCCTTGCCATCCAACTACAATGTCACAACGCAGCGACACAACATTAATAACATCTACATACAAATCAATACAGCGATTGCTAAATCGGATAATAAACTTCAACTGTGTTTTGAACGTCAAATTGGCAATTGATAAAACAATTGCGTATTTCATGGTACATTTAATGCACAATTAAACTAACATTGTAATTTGATGTTCAGCCTTAAGATATTGCCGTATGCTGGTCGCCGCTTCCTTGTGGAACAACGTATTTCTTAGGAATCACCTAAGTTGCACAAAGGACTTATTATATATATGTATGTATATATATATATATATATATATATATATATATATATATATATATATATATATATATATATATATATATATATAGTGCATTTAATTGTATATTTGCAAATGAATAATCTATCAGCGGTTTACTGGGTCCGTTGCTTGGGGACTTATCGGTAATTCAATTGTACTCTTGACACTTGCGGCCGCTCTAAAGGTAGACAAAGACCGTGTTTTATTGAGACCACCAGACCTTTAAGGTCAAGATTCGTAAGTCGTTTATATAATGAATACCTTGGCCCAGAAACCACGTAGCCATACGTGTAATGTATACCACTTGGTCTGTACCACATTCTTATAGGGCTATCCATAAAATACGTCATGTGTCAATATTGTTTTCAGGTTTTCTCTGTGACGTATTCGTTCACGTTGACGTTATTGTATAAAGACTGTACGCAAAGGTAACTTGTGTGTCGCCAGGCGTCAGGTCATTATAACTCATTACGCTTCAAGCTGTACTCATTGGTAATTTAACACAACATCAATGTCGACCATTGTTTACCACCAGGTATTCGTATACAGCTCAGTGAACTGAGGCATTGTGGAGTGAACGAAATCACGTTTGGTTGGGAGACCGCATACCCATCGTCTTCATTAGGGTGCAGCGTCGGTGCAAGAAACGTGCAGATAGTGTGTGAAAAAGAATGGATGCACATTTGCACTTCAGCATAGTCAGTTTGTATCATAAAATGAAGGACGTTTCGATGTCTGTTTTAATGTATCTGACGTTCTTAATACTAGGGCAAAACACATGTTTTAAACACGTTACAATGTTTTTAATATGCCAGAAACAGCGTTCACAATTAAAAAGTTGCGAAAATGTTAAAGTATAAACAAAGATTTTAACCAATCGCACCCAACCACCGTTAACACTTATTATTACTGATTAGCATTTATTGTTCTGGTCTTGTTCCTGTCCAAGCTCCTCACGAAATTGGAACTAAGTAAAACTGATGCAGAAACCTACCTACATATAATTACATATTGGAACAGACGAGCCTCCTGTTAGTAACCTCGTGAAGTTGTGAAGTAGTTACTCACTAGTCGTATAAAATACGAGCCTCCTGTTAGTAACCTCGTGAAGTTGTGAAGTAGTTACTCACTAGTCGTATAAAATACGAGCCTCCTGTTAGTAACATCGTGAACTTGTGAAGTAGTTACTCACTAGTCGTATAAAATACGAGCCTCCTGTTGGTAACCTCGTAAACTTGTGAAGCAGTTACTCACTAGACGTATAAAATACGAGCTTCCTGTTAGTAACCTCGTGAACCTGTGAAGTAGTTACTCACTAGTCGTATAAAATACGAGCTTCCTGTTAGTTACTCACTAGTTGCATAAATACGAGCCTCTTGTTAGTAACCTCGTGAACTTGTGAAATAATTACTCACAAATCGTATAAAATACGAGCCTCCTGTTAGTAACCTCGTGAACTTGTGAAGTAATTACTCACTAGTCGTATATGGTGTGGTCGAGCACAAACATCAGTTCGACGTAATACGAGGCTATCTCTGTGTCTCGCTTGTGGCGATGTTTCATTATCCTGTCTTGCAGTTGCGATTGGTTGAATTTCGCTCTGATTTCCTCGTAATGTTGTTTTGCCGTGGTGCTGTAGACTGTGATCCAAAACAGAGATTAGTCGACACAACGCGTAGTTATATGTTTCATGATATGCACGAGATGTATTTAAACCAGTGTGTATGTCCTATGATCATTACGATGATAAAGTAAAATTAAGGTTACATTCACACACACACACACACACACACACACACACACACACACACACACACACACACACACACACATACACACACACACTCACACACACAAACACACGCATGCACACACACTCGCACAAACACACACACACACACACACACACACTCGCATACACTCGCACACTCGCACACTCGCACACACACACACACGCACGCACACACGCACGCACGCAAGCACGCACGCACGCACGCACACACACACACACACACACACACACACACACACACACATGGCTATTTTCATCTTCCAATTTGTGGAATGATTTAAAGCACGACCGTTACGCAATCGTTCCACTATTTCTTCCATATCGCTGTCCAATAGTCCTGGCAGCGACGATTAACAGCAAGCCACCTGTGTGTGTCCATTGAGTTACTGACCTTTGCGTGAGGGAGTCTGCCTGTTTGCTTTGCAGTTGTGCAAATAAATTTCATTGTGTTTTAGAGACGGCGGAAAACCAAACTGGTGTTACAACGAAACACTTAAATCCCAAGCTCGACAAATAATTGTCAACATTGACAGGTGTCGGCTTGTGCTGGTAAAATGTGTTGTGTTTCGCACGTTTTACCTGTTCGGACCTCCCGATAGATATATGGAATATTACTGATGGGTGTAATACTGGACGGTGGTCGAGACCGCAAGAATGTAATGATTTGTTTCAACTGTAGGTCTACACAAAAACGTCCGCCCGTGGCTATCATTATAAGGATTTAGTAATTGTGCACACTCAGCGATAACTGTATGTGCCAGCGTGTCGTTGTAGATGTGTACCTTTTGATAGCTGCACTTTCTTTATCACATGAGGTACTCCATCTAATTGTTCGAAAAGTATTTCCGGTGATTCGCTGTCTACTGGTTGAATTGTGTAGTGAGTACCGTTGAAATTGAAAGTTCCTTCCTGCAGAAAACATAGAACGTTTGTAAATAATCTAGTACAAATGGTTGAAATGCGATTGTTTTACACACGACAAAGCGATAAAATTAAACACGCCAACTGCTGTATTGTCGAAATATTATATGCTCGTCGTGTAAATCAGCTTTCACATTAAATCTTCGGTCGCGTTGTTTAGCCAAAAAACAACAACAAGCAAGCTTAAAATGTGTTCGATTGGTTACATGCATTAGTACATGCAATACATGCAAGAGTTTTGATCTCCATAAACGTGTCGTTTTGTCATGGGTGTCCATTCATATCCTCCATATATCAAAGTAACATTCACGCTATATTGGGTAGGAGTAACGGCTTACTAACAACATTTGATACTCACTAATTGGTTGTGGTGTTCACCGTTTGACATTTGTTTGGCAGTGATTGATATAGCGGCGCCCTGAACGTCGTCTTGGTACAACGCTATATCCTAGAAGTATAATAGATATATGAATGAATGAATTAATTAATTAATGGAAGTTTATTTTTAACAACAACGACACAGTAATTTACAACATAGTATGGGAAATATACTACAATTCATAATGGTAAAGATAATACAATATAATACACTTCCATGATTGGTGAGTCGCTGCTGCTGTTAAAGGGACGTAGCAGAAGTATTGTGACTTGTAAACCGGTACGCCCTTTGTAAACTAAAATACAATACATAGTAGTTGTAATAAGAGTTACAAGATAGAATACAAAGTAACCGTAATGGTATTTTTAACATTGTGATAACTGTTCATACATACGAAGAAAGTAACGTCGACTTTCACCTTTTCTTAAACTGTTGCAAACTTGGTAACTGTGTTATATCACTTGCAAGACCGTTCCATGTGTGCATACCTCCGACAGTAATTGACAGTAGTCTGTGGGTGGTGTTCGCTTTTTTAACATAAAATAGTTTACATATATATATAACGTCGGAGCACGTGAATGTTGGGGACCCGGTCTTTCCAAGATCTGCCCACGTATGAAAATATACACTTCTGATAATATGGCAGATGGAACAGGCTCATATTATTGTGTACATTTCTGGGAAGGACGATGGACAACGGACGATGGAACATGTGTGCGCATACCCGTATTCTACACAGTTAATTTATATACACGTTTCCATAAATCATGATGATTTCATATCGTTCTCTCCAAAACCAATACGTATATAGGATGCGCCAGATATTTCGGGGTGGGCTGGAAATAGGATCCCCAGTATTTGACAAGGTTGTGTAGATGCAGAATTTTTGACATTCTCTAACACGGAAATGCAGTTGGGGTGCGCTTCAAAAACTGTGACAAATTTTCAGCATCCTGTGACAAATGTTCAACCTGTCTCGGTTTACACAGCTTCGGTTTTGGATCAGTTTCGGTCCGGCGCCAGTGCAATAATACATACACTCTAGTGGAAGAGAACAAATAAATACAAATTAAGATGGACGCACCTCTCTGTCGGGAGCGAATACTTTGCCGTGCTTCTTGTCGGCGAACGTGAACGGAACATTCGTGTCTATGCGGGCGTTGCGCACGAGACGGAGAGACACCGCCTCGCCGGCGACTCGAAACTGTGTCTGAAGGAGACTCGGCAGACGGGACTCAGTCGACCGTGTCGCCCGTCCGCCGCGTCGTTCTGTCACCAGCACCAACTCCCCGTCGCCGTCCGTCGGCCGGCCGGACACTGGCGACATACATACGTAGTTGACATACATGCACGACATACTGTATATTCCGTCGGCCGCCCGGACACTGGCGACATACATACGTAATAGGGCGTGTAAGTCTCGAACTGTTCCCAAATAGCGTATTTCAGTTATATTGTTCGAAGGATTATTACAAGCAGAAGCAGTGGAACACTTTACATGTGACAGTGATCACGGAAATCATTAATTTTAATCGATTATTATGGTGGTTGCCATGGCAACAGCGGCAAGTACTTGTGTTTGGCGATCTTGACTAATATTGAAAAGTGCCATTTTTCGCGCAGTACAGCCTGTTTGGGGCAAACGTATACATGTGTTATGATTATGTGCATTTAGACAACTTGTCTGATATAAGTGCTTATCGAAACCACAACGTACAGCAATGTAAAATGCAAATCCCATAAAAGGCGTGAGTGTGCACTTCCAAATATCATCCGAATTCGATCGTGTATGAACACTGCATGTTATGCATTCTTCAGTGACTTTAAGCATGATCTATTTGCGATTACACATTAACCAAATAACTTGAAAAATAACAAGCAAATCGATGTTTCGCATTTGTATCGATGACGCCAACCATTCTGGCTGAATGTTCACCGAAGGCTGGACCCGAAGGAGTGATAGGAAACTATCCGGATATTTCAGTTGACGCTGACTGGTCATATTCATATAACATCTGACATCATCTATTACAGTGAGCTTCCTCTTCCAGACCCAGTGAAGCGTGACTGACATCGTCGTTTCCGCGTAGCCTGGACGACCTGTCGCGTCCGTGAACGGTGCAATGGCACGCAGCAGGATGGTTGAAAACTACTGCACCGGCCAGTAACATTTTGGGATTGTGGGGGACGTATTGGTGATTTGAATTGGTTCAGGGAGCTACTCATGTCAGGTCCGAAGGCCTCGGGGTAAACAAGGGTGTCTTCAGATACCCGTGGGAAGAGTGGGGCAAGAAATCCAACGGGCGTCTGACCTCGCACTGTAAGGGGGCTTCTTGCTCCCCCCGGCATGCACGAACTAGATATCATTGTTCTAACATTTCGTGATGACACACCATTGACATAACAATAATTACACCACGCTAAGCGCAATGGTTACATTTCAGTAAAACATTAAACAAGCAAATGCACCTGTATTTCGCCTGGGTCATTTGCTTGGGCAATGTAGTCACTTAGTGGCAACATTGCATTTGTACACCAGGGACTCACGTCAAACGCGTGTAATCTTAGAAAACACACGGAGTTTGATACATAACGGGGGCGCCTTGTTCCTCAACGGGGGTTCGGTAAACAAGGCGCCCCCGTTATGTATGAAACCCCGTGTATATATATATATATATATATATATATATATATATATATATATATATATATATATATATACGGTACGTTTACATGTATACATACAATTACATTCACATATGCATACATACATACATACATACTTACATACATACATACATACATACATACATACATACATACATACATACATGCGTACTTACATACATACATACATGCATGCATACATGCATACTTACATACATGCATGCATGCATACATACATACATACATACATACATACATACATACATACATACATACATATATACATACTGACATGCATGCATACATACATGCATGCATGCATACATACATACATACATATATACATACTGACATGCATGCATACATACATACATACATGCATGCATGCATACATACATACATATATACATACTGACATGCATGCATGCATGCATGCATGCATGCATGCATGCATACATACATACATACATACATACATACATACATACATACATACATACATACATACATACATACATACATACATACATACATACATACATACATACATACATACACACATACACACATACACACATACACACATACACACATACACACATACACACATACACACATACACACACACACACACACACACACACACACACACACACACACATACATACATACATACATACATACATACGACTATATTGTTAATTAACGGTGACAGATGGCACGAACATACGAATCAATACATACACAAATCAAATGTATTGATAACTACCCGCGTCCTCCCTTCATGGGGACTGCACTCCCCAATCTCTCCTGATTCTCGTACACGGCATGGTGCCATGCCAAACCACACCTTAACCTCTTAAGCCCTGAGTTTCTGAGGGTCTCAACGCTATGACTAGACATGGGTTCACATAATGAACCATATCGTAAAAACTGTTCATCACAATTATATAAAAGTTTATATAATCTGAACCAGAAAGGAATTATCTATACACTGATGTACACATCATGGTTGTATGACTAACTTAAACTAATTAATATATAATTTACATATACCAAAAATCCAAGATGGCCGACAATATATATATGAAAATCAGTTTTGTTTTGTTGATTCCTCCATAATTATAAGCAATTATTTTCTCAATTATTATATCATTACAAGATGTTATATGTCGTCAATTAGAACCACAAAAACTAACACTCATACATCAACTGGGTTTTATTTTATGTCACTCAGGAAGTTGGTCCTGTTTTTCTCAAATCAGGATTGAAATATTACATACAGCAAATGACACTGCCATCACAAGTGCTATGTGGAATATAGCACATGCAAGTACAAAGCAAAATTATGTTGTGTAAATCAGAATATATTTGCCAATACAGTGTCATCAAAATTACTGTTGCGTGACTACAAAACACATTGAAAGTAATCAGAATATTACTTATATCAACAATCCAGTCAAGAAGCAAGATGGACGATAAGATACATAAAAATCAGTTTTATTTTGTGTCTAATGCGTGATTATTTTACAGCTCAGAATCGCAGAAATATCGCCGATGTCAAACACGGCTGTCATCATAGCTGCTGCTTTTCACATTTTCATCGAAATCATCGGACATGCTAACTAAGCAACTGCAATTCTTGCTCACGAACATAGCTAACATGAATAGTGAATCATTTACGATCGACTGCTGGTTTGATTTTACTAGATGGTGTCGTTTTTCTTGATAGATATATGCAAACTTGGTGTCAAACTATCGGTAAATCTTATGTCTACATCCGGGTATAATTTGACGAAGTTTTTGCGAAAAACGAATGACATCTGGCGATTATAGTACACACTGGTGTCAAAACCCGAAATTTCGGTGTTCAGGATTCAAGAGGTTAAAGCACAGCCACAGGCCAGTGAAAAAACAACAGCGGTCTACTCAATGCCGTCTCTCCACTCACCTATAATGACCCACGTCAACAGCAGCCAGGCGACACCGGCGGCAAATTTCA
>OZ024866.1:8781946-8789446 GCA_964017155.1 Oasisia sp. SBJ-2009
GAGCGCGCGTGTGTGTGTGTATGTGTGTGCTTACGTGTGTGCTTACGTGTGTGCTTACGTGTGTGCTTACGTGTGTGCTTACGGGTGTGTGCTTACGGGTGTGTGTGTGTGTGTGTGTGTGTGTGTGTGTGTGTGTGTGTGTGTGTGTGTGTGGTGGTGTTTGTGTGTGGTGTGTGTGTGTGTGTGTGTGTGTGTGTGTGTGTGTGTGTGTGCTTGTGCTTACGTGTGTCTGTGTGTTTACGTGTGTGTGTGTGTGTGTGTGTGTGTGTGTGTGTGTGTGTGTGTGTGTGTGCTTACGTGTGTGTATGTGCTTACGTGTGTGTGTGTGTGTGTGTGTGTGTGTGTGTGTGTGTGTGTGTGTGTGTGTGTGTGTGTGTGTGTGCTTACGTGTGTGTGTGCTTACGTGTGTGGGTGCTTACGTGTGTGTGTGTGTGTGTGTGTGTGTGTGTGTGTGTGTGTGTGTGTGTGTGTGTGCATGCATGCGTGCGTTAGTGCGATCATGTATATGTGTGCAATGCAGTACAGTGTATCATGTACTTACAACTGTGGCCACTGCCGTGTGAGCTGGTGCTGTGTCCACTGTAGACAGAGTTTGTCGCTGTCCCGGAACCGTCCGACCGTAACTTCACCTGCTACCTTCTACAGCTCCCTCTGTCACCTCACATGAACAGTGTTTCCCGGCAAACAGTTCTCTGTGAGTTGACTTCTCCGTGTATGAGGGGAATCCGACCGCCTTTTCAGGTTTACCAAACGACGCTACTATGTGGGACTTCAGTCACGCGTGTGCTAGGCGTATAAAGTGTAGTCACCTAATGACGGGTATGTTTGAGGCCTGTATGCAAGAGTCACGGCCGTGGTCCATTGAATATCAGTTGCGATAAGGCCTTGCGTCTGAGCGCTGCCACAAGCAACTGATTATCTACATTTGCGATCTTAGATAAATAGCAAAACGTTCATGTTCTTAGATATAGCCGAATGCACGAGGAATTTGCAATTCACTCTCACGCACATTTACAATAGTGGAGTCGCTTAGGGGTATGATCGTGACACGCTGGGCCATTGCACCAACTTTTTGATAGTTGTACCTGGGGATTATATAACACTTTTAGAGGGGGCTGCGCGATTTTAATAACGGCCTAGGTCAAGGTCAGAGATCAATAATTATATAATCATATTGTCCAATATCTCGAGATTTTAATGACATTTTAAAATGTTTTCAAAAGCTCGTTTATTTATAGATCCACTTCTTTCCATGGGATGATTATCTAATTTCCATAAATAAAAAGTGTCCGACAATTGAGCAAATATATAAATATAGTTATTATTTTTCAGAGCAATTTTCATAAAGGTTTCGAAACAAATATTTTGCAGGCAGGTACCTTATGCACATATATAGCCATTGAGATGGGGCTACCCGGATATAAAGGTAAAGGTCAAGGTCAGACGAAAGTCAAAAGACAAAACATTTCATAATTCCAATTTATCATCTACTAACTCTGTAACAATGTTTGTATTTCGGAAGGATACAAATGTTTATGGCAGCAAAACATTTATATTTTGTACTTTATATAATTTGCGTCAATTCAAAATGGCTGCCAATATGCTGAAAACTACTTATTATAATTAAGATGTGCACACGTAGCTGCACGCGTATACTATAGCATTGGGTATCGACCGATACGTAGTCAAATTTACTCAGGTAATTAACTAATTAACTAGCACCTCCGTTGCTAAACAATTCATCACATGCCATTACAATGAGCTAGACAATGAGCTAGTTTTTAACACTCACTAAGTCCACGGCAGAGACAGAGTGCTGTGCATGTGAACCCAGCGGTATTGCATCTGCATTTACATTATCATGTACGACAGCACGACATCTTATGACAAGGTGAACGACCTTCGGCAAGATATTTTACCAACGAGTGTTAAGATGATGGAGAAGCTTCCTCCGACAGAAACAGTTCTGCTTCAACACGCCAACCGATGCTTATGCCAAGCCAGTATCTGGAGAAATAGCCTGAAGCCTATCATAGTTGCACTCAACCCTCAAAGCCTTGAATGAACAAGAGAAGACACCAGTTGGCGTCCAGTCTTAACAACTCTACCTGCTGCTGCTGTAGAGAACTGATCAAGTGTGGTTGCAAGGCTGAACCCACTTGTGCGAAGAAATGCAAATGCAAGACCGCCGGGCGCACATGCACAGCACCCTGTCTCTGCCGTGGACTTATCGGTACCCAATGTTATAGTGCACGCTTGCATTATAATAGTTAGTTTTGAGCACATTGGCAGTCATTTAAATATGTGCAGATTATATTAAGTACAAAATATAAAATGGAGTTTTGCCGCCCCAAACGTCTCCTGTAAACCTTCCGAAATACAAACATTGTTTCAGTGTTAGTAGACGATAACATTGGAATTATGACCTTGACCTTTAAATTCGGGCATCCCCATCTCAAATGGTGTAAATGTCCATAAGGTATCTGTGTGCAAAATATTTATTTGGGAACCTTTGTGAAAATGGTTCTGATAAAGACTAAAATATTTATATATTTACTAATTTGTCGGCCACTTTGAATTTATGCAAATTAAATAATCATTTCATAGAAATATGTGGATCCATCAATAAATAGACTTTTGAAAACATTTGAAAATATCATTACAATCTCGAGATATTGGACAATATGCTTATATAATAATTATTTTTTTGGACCTTAACCTTGGCCTTTAAAATCGGGCTGCCCCCTATAAAAGTGTTGTAAAGCCTAAGGTACAACTGTGCCAAATTTGGTGCTTTGGCCCAGCATGTCACGATTCCATTAAAATGTGGACTCCACTACAATATCTAAACCTGATAACTAGCTAAACATTGCGTTGTCAAACCTGTTAGTTCAGGCTGAGACCGGCTGTTTTATTTAAATGCTACCAGCGTTCGATTGGCCTACGTTCCTTGTACAAATTAATTAAAAAATAGCTGTAAATAAAGCGTATTTAGGGAACTTCCCGTATTACAAGTAGAACCCGTAGGAAAAGGAACGAAGAAACGTGCTCTATTGGTTCCATCAGGTACGTGGTGTATTGTTGCTGATCAATATTCACAACATAACCTGATGTAGTCCTACCCAGCTTAGGACCCCTGTGTATGTGTGAGGACCCCTGTGTATGTGTGTGTGTGTGTGTGTGTGTGTGTGTGTGTGTGTGTGTGTGTGTGTGTGTGTGTGTGTGTGTGTGTGTGTGTGTGTGTGTGTGTGAGTGGTGTGTGTGTGTATGTGTGAGTGTGTGTGTGTGTGTGTGTGTGTGTGTGTGTGTGTGTGTGTGTGTGTGTGTGTGTGTGTGCTTGTGTGTGTGTGTGCTTGTGCTTACGTGTGTCTGTGTGTTTACGTGTGTGTGTGTGTGTGTGTGTGTGTGTGTGTGTGTGTGTGTGTGTGTGTGTGTGTGTGTGTGTGTGTGTGTGTATGTGCTTACGTGTGTGTGCTTACGTGTGTGTGTGTGTGTGTGTGTGTGTGTGTGTGTGTGTGTGTGTGTGTGTGTGTGTGTGTGTGTGTGTGTGTGTGTGTGTGCTTACGTGTGTGTGTGTGTGTGCTTACGTGTGTGTGTGTGTGTGTGTGTGTGTGTGTGTGTGTGTGTGTGTGTGTGCATGCATGCGAGCGTGCGTTAGTGCGATCATGTATATGTGTGCAATGCAGTACAGTGTATCATGTACTTACAACCGTGGCCACTGCCGTGTGAGCTGGTGCTGTGTCCACTGTAGACAGAGATTGTCGCTGTCCCGGAACCGTCCGACCGTAACTTCACCTGCTACCTTCTACAGCTCCCTCTGTCACCTCACACGAACAGTGTTTCCCGGCAAACAGTTGTCTGTGAGCTGACTTCTCCGTGTATGAGGGGAATCCGACCGCCTTTTCAGGTTTACCAAACGATGTTACAACCGATAATGTAATAATCGCCCGTTAATGTAATAACTACCCGATAATGTAATAAAATCAACCGATAATGTAATAACCGCCCGTTAATGTAATAAAATCAACCGATAATGTAATACACTTGCTACCCGATAATGTAATAATTTTCGCCCGTTAATGTAATAAACTCCTCTTGCCTGATAATGTAATAACTTTCGCCCGTTAATGTAATAACGTACATATTTCACGTAGGACTTAGTGGTTTTCGTGGATTTCATGTTGATTTCTTGCACTTGGTCCAGTTTTCTGTCGCCTATTTCGCAATACTGCCATATTTACTAATGGGTATTAATAATCTTTTTAGATTAAATTCAATATGTTGATTCCAAACCTGAAATTAGATTCGTCGCAGCAGGTCAGATTGTTGGATTATACATTTTCGCACCACGTTATACATTCTTGCACCATTTACGAATGACGATTTCCCTTTCTATGCTATAATGTTAGGGTATCTAATGCCGCAGGCTTGGTGTTTGCCTGTTCAATGCTATTTTGAAAGCCAGATTAAGAAATGGTTAATTAAAGAATGTGTTATTATGTAATTTGTTGACACTTTCGTGTCTGTAAATTCTCGCATGATGTAGTCTCGATCCAATTATATAATATGTATACACACACACATATATATATATATATATATATATATATATATATATATATATATATATATATATATATATATATATATATATATATATATATATATATATATATATACATTACCAAAAGACACCGCCTCTCTGCCTGTGGACCCACATCTATACTAAATTTGCATGTATCGCCTGATATTGTGCATGTGATATAATGGGTCCATGTGGATGGTTCGTAGAGTTATACATTTTTATATAAAACTACAATGAACAAGCTAACAGCCTCACAAATAACGATGGAAAGAAGTATGTCAAACATACCGGGATAGAAAGGAAACATATTGGTAACACACCTGGTCAGTCTCAATTAGTAATAGTAACCTGAGGAACAATTGAGAGGTAAACCGGCGAAACCATGGAATACCGAACTAGTCGGCAAAGGATTGCGCAAACAAATGTAAAATGTAACCGAGTTTTGCAAATATATTTGTTTGCATTGTGGATAGACTGCCGAGTTATTTAATGTAACTCTATCTGCCTGTGCCATATCACTCACTTTGATTTCGTCACAGTTATTCTTGGCACAGTTTGGTTAAATTAGGTTTCGCGCTATGTAAATGAGGGGATATCTATCTAGGATACTTTGTGCATAGCATAAATGAACCGATCCCGAACAGATTAATGGGATTGTAATTTTCAAACGGTGTTATTGCGGAAGACTGCTTTTTGTCCCCAAGCACGGCTGGGTAATTCGGCTATTGTATGTAAATATATATATATATATATATATATATATATATATATATATATATATATATATATATATATATATATATATATATATATATGTTTATATATGTAAATAACATATATAGTATATCATAATATTTATATTATGAAGTACTATGTATTTGATATATTATTGACACTATCAATAATACCGTTACCTACGATATTACTGGAGGAGTAAATGTTACTGGCTGTTTTAGAAACCAAGTATTTAGTTTTGGCTAAGTTAACAGACACAGTGTTAAGTTTTAGTCATTCATTAACTATTCCTAGTTCTACGTTTCGATATTGTTCATTACGTTGCAAATGAATCAAGAGTACCTAACCGTACAGAAAATAATTTGTTCACTGGCCTTGGCAAAGTCAATAATGTATATAATAAACAACAGTGGGCCTAACATCGAGCCTTGAGGTACGCCGGTTGAACTATCATGTATTTCAGATTTATCGTTCTCTACTTCAACATACCTCTTTTTGTTAGTTAAATAATTTATAATTAAACTTAATACTACTCCACTAACGCCATACTATGTTGTCTGGTAATATCCTATAACCCAAAGTAGTAAAGGCTTTTGAAAAGTCCAGCTAATATTTGTGGGAATTCCATGTCTATCCATGTGTTATTACTATCGCATCAATGAATTGAAGGCCAGCGAATTCAGTGCTATTCGGGATGCTAGATTTTACATCCTAGACGCATGGAAACGTACACATAATAGCGTTTATTATGGTCTAGTTACCACTTTTTAAGTGATGTATAATATGTATCCAAAAATGCACAGTAACGTACATGCAATTCTAGCCAATATTGTGTTTATGTACCGCATCATATTTAGATTATAAATTTATTTGGGAATAACCCATCTCTAAAGAGTGTTACTAATTGTATAGAGTTTGTGTATGCACAGAATCTAGATACTGTGCACACATATTTTGATATGGTATTTATAAATTGACCATATATATATATATATATATATATATATATATATATATATATATATATATATATATATGTATTGGATTTAATCTAAAAAGATTACTACTACCCATTAGTAAACATGGCACTATTGCGAAATAGGCGACAGAAAAAATGGACTAAGTGCAAGAAATCAACATGAAATCCTACGTGAAATATGTACGTTATTACATTAACGGGCGAAAGTTATTACATTATCAGGCAAGAGGAGTTTATTACATTAACGGGCGAAAATTATTACATTATCGGGTAGCAAGTTTATTACATTATCGGTTGATTTTATTACAATAACGGGCGGTTATTACATTATCGGTTGATTTTATTACATTATCGGGTAGTTATTACATTAACGGGCGATTATTACATTATCGGTTGTAACAAACGACGCTACTATGTGGGACTTCAGTCACGCGTGTGCTAGGCGTACAAAGTGTAGTCACCTAATGACGGGTAGGTTTGAGGCCTGTATGCAAGAGTCACGGCCGTGGTCCATTGAATATCAGTTGCGATAATGCCTTGCGTCTGAACGCTGCCACAAGCAACTGATTATCTACATTTGCGATCTTAGGTAAATAGCAAAACGTTCATGTTCTTAGATATAGCCGAATGCACAAGGAATTTGCAATTCACTCTCACGCACATTTACAATAGTGGAGTCGCTTAGGGGTATGATCGTGACACGCTGGGCCATTGCACCAACTTTTTTTTAGTTGTACCTGGGTATTATATAACACTTTTAGAGGGGGCTGCGCGATTTTAATAACGGCCTAGGTCAAGGTCAGAGATCAATAATTATATAATCATATTGTCCAATATCTCGAGATTTTAATGACATTTTAAAATGTTTTCAAAAGCTCGTTTATTTATAGATCCACTTCTTTCCATGGGATGATTATCTAATTTCCATAAATAAAAAGTGTCCGACAATTGAGCAAATATATAAATATAGTTATTATTTTTCAGAGCAATTTTCATAAAGGTTTCGAAACAAATATTTTGCAGGCAGGTACCTTATGCACATATATAGCCATTGAGATGGGGCTACCCGGATATAAAGGTAAAGGTCAAGGTCAGACGAAAGTCAAAAGACAAAATATTTCATAATTCCAATTTATCATCTACTAACTCTGTAACAATGTTTGTATTTCGGAAGGATACAAATGTTTATGGCAGCAAAACT
>OZ024866.1:8796946-8856946 GCA_964017155.1 Oasisia sp. SBJ-2009
TAAAAGTAGAAGTAGAACACAACATTTATTATAATACAAAATACTACCAAAAATATAAGGCAAAATATAAATACAATGCCTTGCCGGCTGTAATACATTTTTCTCAGACAGTCGTCCCTTAATTAGACCACCAGCTACATGTGTTTGTCCAGGCACAGGGAAGTCGGGGGTTACAACATTGTATCTTGACCCAGAAAGCAAACTCGGTCGTCAGTGGCTAGGAAGCCCTGGTTAGCCGTGGTGTTATATTGACAATCAGCATGAAGCCTGGCTTTTATAAACGTGTGAACATCGTTCTTTGAACTGAGATTAAAACTACTGTCAGAACAAAAGAGACGGCGTGGGATTGATGGCAACAAAGGCCGGACGATGACATATTTATTTGCCGGCGCTTGTGGCAGCGATAGCGGCAAACACTCAGACTCGGATACTCGACACGCGTACTGAACGACACCGTCATGCCATTCGCGACAGAGTTCTTTAATTGCGACAATACCACAATAGTGATGACAAAGGATTATATTAACTGTGAAAGGACTTATTTCATCAGATTTGATGATTGTCTGGTGCACGCGGACTCACGGCAACGGTCAACGATGTTGCCACCGTTTAAATGGATACATGAAATGGCGCCGCCGTGCCGTTCCCTTCCCCAACTTAGCCAAGGCACTCTTTGACGGCGACAATGAAAGGGACTTTTGTGGAGTTTAACCATGACATGTTTTCACAATCTGATCGTTGTATTTGAACATTTTATGGACATGGGATTTATTAGTTGTCTTATATCATTTATTTTGCACAAGTGGCAATTGTAATACAACGTATTATTTATAAAACCGGCTTTGTTTCTTCGGTAAGTTTTTCACGTTTATGTTTCATATATCAATAGCTATCCTGGGCCATTTTAGGAGGACGATTTTTAGCTCTCAAATACCTTTCCTGGGCATTTTGAAGGGGACGCTTTTTTTTTTAGCTCTCCAAGGTTTTTTAGAAGGCGAGGCCTGTAAATGTATCGCTCTGATTCCGCGAAGCGAATACGCCCGTGATTGGACAATATTAATAGCTTTTGTCTTGCCGACTGGATCCATCTGGCGATTAAAACGAAATGTCGACGGATGGAGCGCCATCAAGCGATGTAAGTTATAACTAAAGAAGTAACGAAAATATTGCGAAGTAAATGAAAGTAACGAAGTAAAAAGTAGCGTTACCGCAAATAAAACTACTTCGTTACAAGTAGAAGTAGTTAGTTGAAATCTTACTTCGTTACTTCCAGTTACTTGAAAAAACTACTCAAGTAGAGTAACCAAGTAGATCTACTTCGTTACATGACACCCCTGGATAGTAGTAGCACGGATAGCAGGTTTTCGCGGCAGTATGGTCAAATAAATAACATACAAAAACCTGTTAAACTGTTGACTTACAAACCTTTTCATATGACGTTTCTTTATACCCAGAATCGTACTGGGGGTTAAAACCCCTAAACGTTTCTTTTGCACGGGCACTAAACGTCTTATTACTTTACACAGGCTTTGCTGAGCGCGAAAAATTTAACGATCTGGGTTTAGCTATTTTAACCGATTTGTATTTAGCCTTTTAAAGACTAATTCGATATTTAGTATTTTGCAGACTTGTTTAGCTTTTATAAACTCATTTGAAATTACTCATTAATTTTATTATTAATTTTGTAGTACACTTTTTATAACGAGTGTTTGTGCACTTATTACAATTTATTAACTTTGTCGTCTTATGGAATAAACTATTTTGAATATAAAATGTCTGATATGGCTCCATGCAAGCGACAGCTAAAGACAAAACAACACTTGGTTTGCAATGACTGCCAGAGCTCGGTCGATCTTGTGCTGTCTGGCTGCACACAATCATGGGCAGAGACCAGAGAAGACGAACTTACTTTCCGCTGTATGGGATGTTCAAGGGTGGACTGTCTGATGAAGGAACTGTATAGGCTGACAGCTGTGGTGAAGGAAATGGAGGTGAAACTCAACATGAAAATAGTTGGAATAGAAAATGGCGAGAGGAGAGAATTGGGAATACTGTGACACAGAAAAAGCAGAGTTGTGGCACAGAGACTGGAGAAAGGAGACTTAGGGTAGGGAAGGTGACAGGTATGAAAGAACAAGGAAATGACACAAATAGAAAGGGACGACGGAAAAGTGTCCGACGGAGGAAATGTAAACGGGTCAGTGGGGATAGAGCAACATGCAGCAAGGCTGTATAGGTCAGGGGGGAAAGGGTCAGCGATACAAGTGGTGAAGAGGTAGCTGTTAAGACTGTTGAGAAGCAACAACTGATAGAAGGTAGGAGTTATGCAGACGCAGTAGCTAAGGGGAAAGAGAGGAAACTGCGAGTGGTCATGTGGGATCCTATTGTCAGGAAGTTGGACAAGATAATAAACAAGAGGGATGACGTGACAGTATGTCTACCTGGGGCAACGTTTGAGGAAATCACAGAAAGAGTAGGACAGGTGATGGGTGACGGCCGCGGTGGATCTATTCTTGTGCCCGTGGACAACCCTCCAACAGATGGGGGTGATCTTTCCGAGTGGGAAATAGCCGGTGTTCGTCATCTGGTCGATATATTGCCCATGCACGTATCCCTTGAAACCACTAATAAATAGTAAACAGTATTATCTCAAAATGATTATAATAACTTCGAAAATGAACATAAAATATTTCAATTATTTGAAATCTGGAACAGACATGTAGTTGTATACGATAAACATAGCATAGACATATCTGTAATAGATTACTACCTTAATTTATGTTAACACTGTTTAAAGTGAAAATCATTACTAACAATGGTTATTCTCTGTCCATAGCACTGCATAGATGTACAGTAGCTGACATCAATGGTCTGGCTAAATTAATCCAGAGTGACTGCTGCATTCAGAGTTATGTTGCCATATTGTTCAAATACAGTATAAATTTGACCTCACAAGTATCGATTTGGAGCCTCCAGTAGTCCTTCAATGGGTGAAACATCTCACTCGTATTTTTTGGTAGAGAAAAGGTTTTGTCATGAGCACAGTGAACCCCATGTAGAGACGTTATACTTAGTTTCCTTGCATTCCTTGTTGCTTCAATGTACTCATCATTTGCATTAGCTGATGTGAATGGGCCTCCCATTGTCTTAAGTATGTCCAAGTCTTTAATTTTCCCCCTATCTATTGCTAGGTTGCAGGCCTTGTTTCTTTAGTTCTTATGTTCCATGCCAACATAATTGTTGATATCCTGTCTCATTTTATTATCACAAGACAATTTGCAAAATAACACCGCCCCTTACTAAAGTATATAATTATGATGACTAAACATTAAAAGCGAGTCTAAAATAATGTGTTTTAAGGCGACATTTAATTTGTCCATGTACTGTATCAGTCGCAGATCTTCCGGCAACGCATTCCACAGGGTCGGTCCTGCGCACGAGAAAGGCCGACGGCCGTATCTCTCAAGGTTCATGCAACAGTCTGTTTGCATTAATTTTTCTTAATAAGTGGTACAAAAATCAGGAATTGGATTCACCTCAGGTTCATCTGTTTGCAGTTGTTGTGGCTGCACAACATCACTTGGCAAGTCAGCAGTGGGAGTCGTATCTGATGAAGTCATATTGTCCGGAGTTGGGGTCCCCTCGGTGCCATCTTCTGCAGCATCATGTTGTTCACAGTCGGTTGGGGCAGCAGGGGCAAAGTCAGTTTCACTAAAGATGTCCCTGTTGAATGGATGAATACCTGTAGCTTGAAATCCTGCAGTGATATTTCGCGGTGTCATGGCAATCATTTGGGCTTGGTTCACTAGAGTTGGAATGTCACAGATTGTCACAGTTTTCCCAGGGTTAGAACGTAGCCACCCATTGATGGCCCTATTGTACGCGGTCTTCAAGGGCCCATATACTGATCGATCGAGAGGCTGAAGGCGGTGTGAAGTGTGGGGAGGTATTGTCAGTAGGACAACGCCACGAGACCTTGCAGTGTCCACAACATTGAGAGAAATGTGGGTATCATGGTTGTCGAGTACAAGGAGAATCTTCTTCTCTGGTGAACATCTGGTGTGTTTGATGATGTGATTTAGATACTCCACAAATGCCTCCTCATTCATCCACCCACTGCGCGTTGCTCTGCCTATGCACTGAGTTGGTCCATCTCTGATAAAGTGTGCTTTATAGTGGACTCGTGGAAATATGAAGAGGGGAGGCACTATTGACCCAATTGCACTCACTGTGTACACGACAGTCACCAGTTCCCCACGTTCAGCGGAGGTGATTGCGCCAACTTGTTTCTTTCCCTTTTCGGTCACAACAGCAGTAGCTCGTCCAAATGATGTGGCCTCTGGACTTCTAATTGCCAGGTTCTGACGCTTCTTGAAACCTAACCACCATGTTAGCTACCTGGTCACGGTCCCAGCTGATTGGGACATCAATACTGTTTCTTTTGGCGAATTCATATGCCAGAGAACAACACCTATTTACCGACAAACCATGAAACATATCTGCCAATTGCTTCACGTGATCCGCTAAATCTTTCTCCATGTTAGGAGAGAACACCAGCTGCCGCAAGAACACAGCCGCATAGCCAGTACCCTGTTGCCGTTGTATGTCTCTCTTCACAATGTATCGTTTAAGTGTCATTCGATTGATTGCAAAGTCCTTAGCTGCACTCCGCACACTCTGTCCGCCAACAACAGCTTCAACCGCTCACTCCATCACGTCCTGAGGAGTTGGACCCCGGTTTGTCTTTTTCTTGTAGTTTCGCATTTCCTGAAAAACAACATAATTACATTGTATATAATGTTATACCCTGGTGATGTTCCCTTAGATAACAATCACCTATGTCGCTCACCCGGATATAGTAGGTCAAGGTCACAAGAAAGCTATGTGGAATATTTAGCATTCCAATATACACTGTTTGTGATGATGTCTAAATTTGCTGACTGCAGGTGTAAAAGTGGTCCATTTACAAACTCAAACAACACAGTTAATTGTGCATGTCTTTTACAGCATTCACCTGTGGCTAGTGTCATTCTTGTTCAATGTCAGAGTTACATGTCTACGTTTGTTTTCCTCAAGAACATAATTATTGGGGGCACTGTGAGCCAATTGGGGTAAGTTGAGCCATGTTTGGCTTAACTTACCCCGCCTCTAACCACCTACTGTGTTTACACATGTACACATAATACATGCATTAATTCTACAAATATCTATGACAAGCGTGTGGACACATACCCGAGCTACATATCGTCACATGATATCCAGATCATATCAATGCTGCATATGGAATAAACTTACACTTACCGGTTTCCAGCTTTTTTGGAGAAACATTTAATTTTCCCGCTTCTTACACATGTGTCTCCAGGTTTCTAGAAAACAATATGGCGGGGGTACAGGTCATGTGACTGGACATGTATAAATCACGACACCGCGACGGCTGACTTATTCCTAACAGACTGGGAGGGGGTGGCTCAACTTACCCGCCTTCCCCTACAGCAAGGCGCTCAGCAAGTGGTATTGCGTCGCTCATGGCTGTGTCTTTGCGGCGAAGAAGATATTGAAATTGCTGTGCATCCATCCGGACAAAGTTTGCAAATGTTCTGGGGTCTTCCACTTTAATTTCCTTCATCGGAGCATGAAATGACCCGAACTGCTGACGCCGCGCAGTGCTTAGGCGAACCCACCATCTTTTCCGTTTCTTCAGCTTTTCTTTCTCTTCATCGTCATGCGTAAAACTTTCAGATACGCTGACTGCTGTCACTTCCTATGTTTGCATCTGACATTTCACTGTCTCGTCTCAGACTAGATTTGATGATCATGCCTGCCTCTAAAGTTTTGTATTGGTGCTGTCCATACTAAATTTTAAATATGGGTTGTAGGCTTCGTCTGATCTTCGAGCATAAATATACACAATCATAATAATTATGTATTTAAACAGGTCTATCTGGAGCAAAACATGTCTGCAACAAGTGAAGTCATCACAAATAAACGAGTGAAAACTTTAAAGCCGTTTTTCTCAAATTAGTACATTTTGCATTTTCCACATTCAAATAAAATTAATGTATCTCTGGAAATAATGTGACTATAAGTAACATTGAGGTATCATTATTTCCGTCTGAATCTGCTCTATCCAAATATGCAATAAAACACGCTACCATTTTCGCGAAGCGTCGCATTTTGGCGTGGCGGGTCACACACACACACACACACACACACACACACACACACACACACACACACACACACACACACACACACACACACACACACACACACACACACATATATATATATATATATATATATATGTGGTAAGCGTTAAATAAATGAATAAATCAGTTGTGTACGTGATCCACACACAAAAATATATGGTAAGCGTTAAATAAATGAATAAATCAGTTGTGTACGTGATCAAAATAAAAAGTTTAATTAAATTACAATGATATATAACATAGCTCTTCAACAGCTCAACCAGTTGACTGTAGAAGAGAAATTGTTTCAATAAATCCAGCGTTCAACAAGTGATAGACATGTAGGCCCTACAACAAACGGCTGAAAAGCGGCGCCGCCTTTACGTGGAACTTCAGTTTACATCTGAGTATTCTATGGCGTTTTCATTAAGACATTGCCACGTTCTACATTAAAATTACAAAAGTCATAATATCGCAATTATAATTGTTAATACAATACAATGCAATGCGATACGATGCGATGCGATGCGATGCGATGCGATGCGATGCGATGCGATGCGATGCGATGCGATGCGATGCGATGCGATGCGATGCGATGCGATGCGATGCGATGCGATGCGATGCGATGCGATGCGATGCGATGCGATGCGATGCGATGCGATGCGATGCGATGCGATGCGATGCGATGCGATGCGATGCGATGCGATGCGATGCGATGCGATGCGATGCGATGCGATGCGATGCGATGCAATGCGATGCAATTCGATGCAATTCGATGCAATTCGATGCAATACAATCAAAAAAGGCACTCCTGTGTTTAAGAAGGCGTACGCAAACAATCCTTGTGAATAGAGGGTATGCACTGACGTCACGAAAAGCATTAAAGTCACGAGAAGCATCTGAAGTGATGTCATCGATTTTTTCTTTGGTAAAAATGGCAGAATATAATTGGACATGGTGGACAGGACAACAAAAGATGACAGACCTGTCAAATATTTCACTTTGTCATCTTTCCCTTCCAAATTGTTTAGGGTCAGTTCTGACACAGCAGCTTGCTGTTTCAAGTCAATGTGTTATGCCCTTAGGTCTTTTAGCTCGTTGTTAATACCCTCCATAAGAGTGTTGTCTATGTCTGTCTGTGTACCCACAGACAGATCTTCCTCTGGATTTGCTGATGAGGCACCATCGTCCACATGTTGCAATAGTAGCAAGGACTGAGCAGCAGCACTTGCGTGTTTCTTCACTTCCAGCTTTTCCACTCTCTTGTGTCGCTTCTGTTGCATGTCTGGAGATGTCAATTTTTCGTGGCCAATCTAACAGTGGGTGCCCAGTCCGGATTGGTTTCATCGTACAGTGAAGCTGGTTTCCCTATAAAATATGATGTATAATTTAATAATGAAAATTGAGTACACTGTAGTCTCCTTAAAAATAAATGATGATACTACTGCTGTAATGTACAACACTCAACACTTAATTATTATAAATAGTTTTATTATTCCTGCCTTATCTAATAAAAAATTCTTTAAATGTTGCTTGGTCAGCCTACTACATTAAAGTAACTACTTTTTATTCAAATAAGGCTTACGTAACATGTGACAGATTACGTCTTCTGTCGAAAACATAAACCACAGGATGCTATAATGATATATTACAACGTAAGCCTGTAACTGGGTTATTAAGGATATAATAGAGCATGTCTATGCTAGGCCCAGAGACAGGCTACACCGCCTACGGCTACAGCCCGGCCGCAACACCAGAGCAGACAGCCGGGGACATGGTTGGATGTTTACAATAAAATTCAACGTTCAAACTCGACGGTTAATTAATATATTTAACACTGACATGTGAAAAAGAACAGTAACTTATTCACCTACCTGATAGAAAATGATCAGAACACACTCTGACATTGCTGAGGTTTTTGCCAGTGAAATCCTGGTTTAGGTTTGACAACCACTGTCTCCGCCGTCGAGTCGATAATTCCTTGCAAACTTCGCCTTGGTTGCGAATTACGACGGGTACCCTAAAGAAAGAACGATCGACTTCTTTAATTGCTTCCTATGTTGCTACAACCGTAGACGTGACAGTAATTCACCATCGCGCTCAAATTTTCTTATATCGGTTCAATAAGCACGGACAGTGACCTAGTGGGCATACCTGCAAATAAATATCTAATTCCTTCAAACACAGTCACTAGAAAGCAACATTCCTTGTCTTACGTTATCCCTCACTCCAGATGTAACTACCACTTGTATTCTTTTTTCCCAAATACCATTCGACTTTGGAACTCCCTCCCCCAACATATTGTAAATAAAAACAGCCTTGATTCTTTTAAGAGCAATATCCAGACTTTCCATTATTCCACCTTTTAGATATAACTAGTTTTTTTTTTTGCACGCATTACTTTTACATGCACAAATTACGGCTCTGATACACTGCAATGCACCCAAAACGAAAAAAAAATATATACATATATATATATATATATATATATATTTCTGATTTTTCCTGTTCGCCCGCCTGTATCTTCAGCATGTTGAAGCTAGTCGGTACTCGGAAGAAGAAGAAGACAACAGGCACTGCTGGCGGGTTGTTTGTGTGGTTGGTATCGCCACAATGGCCGCGCATCCGGTTGGTGACGTCACGTGAATACCCTCTATAATGTCAGCCCGGTCCGCCCAGATATAGTCCGCCTTTTAACATGCGCCCAAAAGAGAGGGTCGTCTGCTACAGAAAGCAAAATGGCGGACAGTCTAAGTCCGTTTGTTTACTGGGGCCAAGACAAAGGCCGAGTCATGTTAAAAGTTGATTTAAAAGAGGTCGAGGTATGCTTACCGTGTTTGCTATATACTACTAAATTGATGTTTACATAGAAAGAATAGTGGCTAAAATGAGATGAAGCCAAACAAACAGCAATACAAATCGCCAACGACTACAACTACGTCTACAAGTCGAATGTCAATGACAATGTATCGATCTGTCAAACTCGGTCTCAGTCTCAGTCATAGAGTCTATCTCATCTCGATCTGTCACACTCACAGTGTCATTATCGACAAATAATACGGATGATATCTCATCACATCTGTCAATCACTCACTGATGCTTCTCCATGCTACTACTACCACGTTCACACTGTCCAATCAGCAATCGAATTCGACATCGAAAGCAATCTCGTTGAAAGCAGCGACTTGTGGAATATAATATAATAATAAATATAATATATAGTATACTGGCATATATACCAGAGCCAACCAGCGAGTTGAACATGTACATAAATCAAAACGTGCCGGTTTTTTTCAATATATGAAGAAATATTTGCAAAGCGTAACGATATTCAAAATATGTAACACTTATTGACTATTGTATTCCACTTGTGAAAATGAAATTGTTAAAAAGGTATATTTTGGTGAAATACTTAAAAATATACTCTGCAAGAGGAAGCTGCGTAAACAAATTTCTATGCCGCAAGTCGAAATGCTAATGCGGTGGTGGTAATAAAATTACAAGATTTAACAAAATTTAACAAAGTTGCAGAGAGTGAACTCCAGATGGCAAGTGGACAAGGAAGCCTTCGGTATATTTAAAATACTACCCAGCAAACAAGGAACCATTTCTGAACTAGTTGGCATGTGTCATACTGGTTCATAATTGGTACCGCACCACCAGTACGTGTTTTCATGTGAATTCACGTGAATATACGTGTTCTGCCTGTTGTCATAAGTTTTGAATGAGTTTGACACAATTCGTACTGGGTCAGAACTGGTATGGTTTCACTCCATGGTACGTCTCATCACGTGAAAAACTTGTGATTTCACGGTAAACACATGTTGACACACCAAATTTGTGCACAGAATTCTGTGAATTAACGTACAGAAACATGTGAATTGAGCCAGCTGGTTGAACTCGTGAATTCACTTACATAAAAAGGGGAATCATGGGTCGTTGTTTGCTGGGTACCAATATTATAATAAGCGATATCATTTTCAACATCGTAAATCACACCCTCTGTCACCGTTCCAACCCAAGGCAAATGTATGTATTTTTTAATTTAGATATTTACAGTGTTCATGTTAGGGTTTACAAATGTGTTCCTGGTATCACCTGAGTCCGAAAAATTGGGTGTGTGCAATAAAACAGGATTCAAATGTGGCTAAATGCAAAACGAAAAATTGGTGTAGTTTGTATGATAACGGGCACTCTTAAATGCACTTGGAGCATGAATAGATATATGCCATGCATGCACATACACATCTTGTATGAATTTATATTTTAAATCGTTCACTGTTTGACGAGTAAGGTATTAAAATGTTCTCATTTTGCACACATCTTTTATCACTCTCAACCCTCAGCTGGTCTAATTCTAGCAGCTATGCTTTGTCGAGTTTTCTTTCTCTGCTGTCTTAATTACTGGCTAGGTTTTGATTTTTTTTTAAGGATACCGACTGCATGAACAGTACATGTAACTGGTCATCCGAGTCGTTCTACATTAGTTTCAAAACTAGCTACCAAGCTGTGCTGATGAACATTAGTGAGCAGATTTACAGTTTAGTCACCAGGTGGATGAGCAGTTTCATTCTACATCGTTCCAAAACTAGCCACCAAGTAAAGCTGATGTACATTAGTGAGCAGTTTACAGTTTTTAGTCACTAGATGGGCATGTTATTTTGCCATTTCAATATGAAAGTGTGTTGTCATATTTCTTTTAAAATAACCTATTGCCTTTTATAACCCTGTGCCTTTTATCTTGTGCTCTAGCTGTGCCTTTTATTAGTGCCTGGTGGCCAATTACCAGTGCAGTTGCCAATGGGGTTAAAGTATCTGAGACAGGTTTCCCATTGGCTTTCAACAAGTATATCCCATTAACCGCTTCAAAGACTTTGTTGTGGAACAATGTCAACAAACTGCTGTGCTGGAATTGACTACTACGTTTCTACTATAGCCAGTTATTGGATGTTAAAATGATATTTCATAGTAAAAACAAACGTAATGCAACAGTGGTCCCACCTGGAGAGTGGCTCATCAGACCCATCCCTGGTAGGTAGAAGAGTATATAGTGTATGTAGGTAAGTCATTCTAATTAACCATCTCTGTTTTTTTAATGCATTGCAAATTGGCAAATGGAGACAGAACGAGGTACATGTGGATCTCATCACCTCAGAGAAGATACTACCACTTGGCATCAATATGTTAGTTAGTGATTTATATACAGACAAATAATTAAAGGAATTGTTGGAATGAATTGGTTCTCCAATGTTTTGCACTCCCTACAGTATTTGTGTTGCCAATAAAACACCATGTAACCTACTAATGTTCGTTTGACTGTGTAATGTTACTACGATACATGATATGATTTTGTACCAGCTGTGTCAGTGACAAATGGTTGCCAATGTAAGTAGGCTGGATACATTTGAGCTGGGTTTAGGCTATCTGGTGCATTTGTCTGCCTTTCCCCTGGGCAACACTGAGTTACTTAGCTAGCTGTAAATTGTAATTGCAATGTCATCATTATGACACTGCCACAAGCGCCATTTCATGAAAATTAACTAAATACCACAGTTAGCTAAAACAAACGTATTTCAATGATGTGGCCTCAAAATGGTATTCTGCCAACTGCACCCTGTCCTTTCCAAAATCTAGCTGGAACACTGCAGCAAAACTTTAAAACGGCATTTTGCCTAAAAATTCTGCATACATGTAATTTTTCTCAAAAATGTCACCAGTGCGAATCCTACCAAGTGATTGGTTGGATCTGGGTTGCAGAACCCTGAAGTACATGTGGATGAGGATAGACTCAAGTTTAATGCTCATGGTCTTGGTGTTGCTGGCTCAAGAGACTACAGCTTTGAAGTAGAATTCTACCTGCCAATTGATGCAAAGGTTTGTCTGATTAATACATATTGCATTCCCCATTCTATATGCATAATTATAGTGTATGCATACATTTCATCTTATCGTTTTGTTGTGATTTATTATGTAATGTTTATGCGATACTTAGTTGAGACCTCAAGGTTTCTGATTTGTTTGTTCTGTGATGTATTGTACAGTCCACCCAGTTCCACTTATTCGCCAGACAAGGGTATTTCTCTCTTGATTGAGTGCTTCAACCACCATTTTAAGCTTACAAAACTATGTGATTGTAATCAGCAGCTACTAAGCGTATTATGTAATATATTTGAAATGTCCGGTCTGACTGAACACTGAAAGTATACATACATAATATATATTATTCATATTTGGCCTGAATGGCTAAGGAACAGATATGTTTCCAACCACTATAGGTATACAATAGATTAGTATTTTGGATAAAATCACATGACTGCCTGACTAACACAAATCTGACAAAATAAACAAAATATCTCTAAAGGGCTTAACATTACATATCAAACTTAATTTAGATAGGAGATATTGCCTGCTATGGAAAATGTCCATGAAATCATGGATAAGCAGATCACTGATATGTCCTTCATTCTGTGTAGAGTTGTGTCCTCTCTCATGTTGAGTCTTCATAAGTTTTCTCATAGTGTAATATATTGTATTTTGTTTTCCAGGCTAGTAAGTATCGTGTCACTGGACGGCATGTTGAGTTTCAGCTTCCAAAGATTGGGGTTGGTGAATGCTGGCCACGGCTAACATGCAGGTAGGAACTCACCTGTGATACACAGCTACATGTGTGGGACTTTTTGATCAGTAATTTAATATATGTATCTATCTATATATATATATATATATATATATATGTATCTATGTATATTATTATTATTATTTAGTATAGTATATACTTGCATTACATAATATATGGCAGACATAATATTAATGTCTGTACCATATTATGCGCACAGTGACAATTAGTGCTATATCACTACTTCCATATACATAACGTTGTTGATGATTGATTAATTCATGCTTCCATTTGTGATACACAGCAACATGTGTGGGACTTTGTGATCAGTAAATAATAATATACATAGATACACAGATATATATTTATTTATAAATAAATATATATCTGTGTGTGTATCTATGTATATTATTATTATTTAGTATAATATATACTTGCATTACATAATATATAGCAGATACAATATTAATATCTGTACCATGTTATGAGCACAGTGACAATTAGTGCTACATCACTACTTACATGTAATGTTGTTGATGATTGATTAATTCATGCTTCTATTTTTATGACAATAGATGTGACTGTCTAAAAATATGTTGGCAGTGTGCTTTGCTTTAAATTCATACCAGCTTTGGCATAGTTTTATAATGTTTCTGACTACATTTTGCGTGTGCATGGTGAGGGCAGAGAGATGTGCATATGTATATTGCTGCCACAATGCCAAGAATTCATTGTGCATTTCAAAGGTTACTTGGCAATAAACACTCAGAATCTGAATCGGTCACTGATGAATCGGTCACTGTGACTGATGGTCATTTCAGTGAGCTGTTTGCATAGAATGTTATAAATTCTCTCTATTTTGTCCAGTTATTTTGCTTCTGGCTCCAAATTCCAAATGGTTTTTTGTTTAGGTTCCAAACGTCATGCACATTCTTTTCAAGGATAACATAAATGAAAATATGCTGCCACAACATGGCTGCATATGGATTTTTATGCTGGCAACAACGCGAGATGAGTGGTGAATGGCCAGTAATTTATGTTAATCTTGGCACGTGACAAGATAACAGTCACTTCGCCCAGCGTAAGCAGACGGAGTGGGTTTGGAAATTTTGGTTGCTTTCTGCGTTCACCGTTTGCGGCGATATTTTTGCGATTTATATACATCTGCCGTTGCTGGATTCGCGGTTGCGTCGCCCCGTCCGTTCCTGCCGCTGTCATCCTGCGCACGAGTATTGGTGGGGCGGTCACATGTGGCTCGGTGACCGGTGGCGTAATTGCCCCACTTCTAGGTGTAGGCTAAATAATTATTCGACATTTACTATCTGGTTAGTGTAGATTAGGGTTGGTGTGAATGAACGGTGTGATTGATTAATACATTATAATACTTAATAATGATAAGGTTTTATAACCACAGCATTAATGCTACTATACGTTGTATGTTGAAATGTGGGCTCTGTCTACCTGAGGGGGAGGTGACGCGTATGAGGCTCTGTCATAAGCCTGGCCTTGGGGAGTAGAGCCCACATTTCTTTTTCTTTTAACAATTTTATAAGCAATAAACGTCATTACTTTGGCCATCTTTCATCGCTACTTTTGACTCGTGTTGGTGCTTGCATAAATGAAAATATGCTGCCACAACATGGCTGCATATGGATTTTTATGCTGGCAACAACGCGAGATGAGTGGTGAATGGCCAGTAATTTATGTTAATCTTGGCACGTGACAAGATAACAGTCACTTCGCCCAGCGTAAGCAGACGGAGTGGGTTTGGAAATTTTGGTTCCCACCCTTCCCTCCCATTAGTGTCAGCTTTAGGGAAGCAGGGTAGCGTGTACTTCGTTGGTGGACGAGGGGTTGTTAGCATATCTCAATGCTTTCCCCATTTTCTTAGTCCAGGTGGACACTGTGTTCACGGGGTTTTAATGCCGAGACAGCTCGCTTCTTTTCCACCGACGTTATTACCCTGCTTCATGGTTTAGGGGGCGTAATTGCCCCACTTCTAGGTGTAGGCTAAATAATTATTCGACATTTACTATCTGGTTAGTGTAGATTAGGGTTGGTGTGAATGAACGGTGTGATTGATTAATACATTATAATACTTAATAATGATAAGGTTTTATAACCACAGCATTAATGCTACTATACGTTGTATGTTGAAATGTGGGCTCTGTCTACCTGAGGGGGAGGTGACGCGTATGAGGCTCTGTCATAAGCCTGGCCTTGGGGAGTAGAGCCCACATTTCTTTTTCTTTTAACAATTTTATAAGCAATAAACGTCATTACTTTGGCCATCTTTCATCGCTACTTTTGACTCGTGTTGGTGCTTGCATAAAGGATAAGTTTGTTCATCCTAGCAGCAAAATACAAAACGCAAAATAATACATAAAATTGATACATGATAAACACAAATATTTTGTATTACTTTTGTCCCTTCCAGTTCTCAGAAGATCGCCTGGCTTAAAGTTGACTTTGACCACTTCTTCATGGACGATGACAACGACAGCAGTGGCAGTGAGGTAACGGTCACTCAGCATTAGAATACCTTCATCACCCAGAAGTTTTCACAAATGTCACATTCACAGAGAAAACAGGAATTGATTAATTGATATTTTTGTCTTCCTAATCCAGATGACTGCCTCTAACTGCTGGGTTCTACTGTTTGGCTGTTTATCAACTATTTGCGCTCCCTCCCAGTCATCACATGGTTTTCAGTTGTCTATTACGGCAAATTAGTTGGAAGTCTATATATATATATATATATATATATATATATATATATATATATATATATATATATACATGAAACAGCTTGATTTACATACAAAAACATTTAAACTTTTGATCTGAAAAAGAACTATTCTGAGAAATGTTCAGTAATGCTTTATGTTTTCTAACATTTGGTAAATATTACTGTCGTGATTGTCCTGTATCAACAACCAGACTACATCATCAAGACAGGGGCACTTTGCAAGCTGATGTGTTGTTCATCTGTGCCTCTTTCTAGCCGATGAAGGAACAGATTCTGCGGAAGACAACGGAGTCAAGGCTAAAGCCTTCGGGTGGAGAAGGTGCGTGCACTAAGCCAGGTCCTTATCCAGAAATACCTTTTGACTGTCATGAATTAATTAAAGCTGTCTTTTAACATGTGGACTGCTTGCATGGGGGGGGGGGGGGGCAGTCACATCAATCGCAGTTGCTACTGGCCAGCTTAGCCATTTTAAAGCGAGGGGGCAAGCTCCTACATTTAATATGACATTCTTATATGACTTACTTACATTTTTATGGTTTACTGCCCGCCAATTTGTGAATAGTTACTTTATTAAGGTTGGAAGAGTGTTTGCAATTTGAAAGATTCCGCCTGCAACATATTCAAATGATAAACAAAACATCCAGTTTCAAAACAAAATTGATTGGCAATAACGCAGAGGCGAGCAGAGTTGACGGCAGTATCCTTTGATGGTTTACTTTCCCAGGTCCTGAATAGCAGACTTCCCATTACAAGTATATTACAGCTCGGCCAATTATTGACAGAGGACCCTCCCTTTAATGACAAACCAGTATCATTTAAGTTATTTATTTAATTAATATTAAACTGATCCATTTCACTTGTGTCACTACCAGTTGTGACACTGATAATTTAATCTCTTGACCAAGTCAAGAGATACAGAAGCTAGACATTTTAATCTCTTGACCAAGTCGAGAGATACAGAAGCTAGACATCATCGACAGAATGAGCGAAAGCATTATAGATGTGATCCAACAAAGTGCAACAAAGCAGTCAACAAACCAGTAAATTCGAGCATAGTTTCAACAATATGGGCCCTGATGATAAAACAACGAGAAAGTGGACCTTGTACATCAGTAGAATACAAGATAACCAGCGGACATTGCACACCACCTAAGAACCTTACAAATGGAAATGATCTACTGGTGAGATGTTTGAGAGAGGAACTAGACGAGTACATAATTGGACACTTATTTTTTGGCATTTTTGTTACGTAATTTTTTTTAACAGTTTTAACATATACTAAACCATTTATTACTAATAATAATTATACCTATACCAACATTTTTCAGTATCATTGTAATGTAATTATACACTTGACCAATTATTATGTATATTTATATATATTTTTTAAAGTGCTATGCTATTTGATACCGTACAAATTTTTTGTGTATATACCTGTACATATATTTTTTACATTTATTTTAAAACACTAGTATATGTCTTATTGTATACATATATCTTTTTATGTCTTTTAAATAGTAATATGTTGTGAAGCGCCACGAACGATTATGGATGTAGTGCTATTCCAAATAAATATATTATTATTATACTGGAAGTGTACCATCTAATAAAGGCTAACATGAGTCAGGCAGATGTGGAAACAGCGTGCTGAAGCCTTCACCCAACCACAGGACACTACGACTGCACAGTGATGATAGTATATCTAATAAGGACAGGATACACTTAGATAACATTGGATTTTTGATAAGCCACTTCCAGTTGGAGTTTCTTTGAGTGGCAATCTATTACATTTTAAAACTAGAATTCTTGTACACTCTGAATGGCCTGGTTTTTGTGAAATGTCCGTTTGAAAATTCAATTTGTATTTCTTTTAATCCCTGAAATCATGTGACAACTATCCCTGGTGTATAGCAAGTGAACTAGTGAAAATTTTAATGTAATTCAGAGTACTGGGTAATCTAAAAGATGATGCCACATCAATTACAGTATAATGGGTTAGCCATGGTCAGATGGGCTAGACATGGTGTCATGGATTAAAACACAATATGGCACAACATTTTGAAAGTATCTTACGGGACACCTACACCTGGTGCAACTGTGTGTTTCCTGTTTCAGTTCCGGTTACATTCAAGCTTGTCTACATGGTCCTCTTCAACTTGTTCCAAACTGTTGGCTTCATGTACATCCTCATTGTTCTGTTCTTCAAGCTTATGCAACACGGTGAAGGTTAGTGACATGGTCTTACTTTAATAGGACAAGCGCTTGAACAGTTATACTTTTTCCTGTTTTGTTGATAAATAACATGTTCAAATTAACTCCTAGGTTGACAGCAGTTGGTTGGTAAGACAAATTGGTTGATTTTCTGCTAAATTGTGATTTGATTAGAAGTCTGTTAAGGCATCACGACTGGAAGGATGTTGATATATTGCATGACATTGGTATATCTGGTATGACGAGTGGCTTGGACTGGCTCGGCAGATCGCTGAAATGGCATAAATGAGTCATCCTACAACCCTGGTAGTTTGAAATGTATGTGTTATCTTTACATGTGATGATTGTCACACAGTGATAACCGGCATCAGTGTTGGGTTGGTTGGCTTGTCAGCTCTAACTGTCGTATTGCAGTTGTTACACATTGCAGTAGTTGTTGCTGTCATACTGCAGCAGTTGTTACACATTGCAGCAGTTGTAACCGTCGTACTGCAGCAGTTGTTACACATTGCAGTAGTTGTAGCTGTCATTCTGCAGCAGTTGTTACACATTGCAGTAGTTGTAGCTGTCATACCGCAGCAGTTGTTACACATTGCAGTAGTTGTAGCTGTCATACTGCAGCAGTTGTTACACATTGCAGTAGTTGTAGCTGTCATACTGCAGCAGTTGTTACACATTGCAGTAGTTGTAGCTGTCATACTGCAGCAGTTGTTACACATTGCAGTAGTTGTAGCTGTCATACTGCAGCAGTTGTTACACATTGCAGTAGTTGTAGCTGTCATACTGCAGCAGTTGTTACACATTGCAGTTGTTGTAGCTGTCATACTGCAGCAGTTGTTACACATTGCAGTAGTTGTAGCTGTCATACTGCAGCAGTTGTTACACATTGCAGTAGTTGTAGCTGTCATACCGCAGCAGTTGTTACACATTGCAGTAGTTGTAGCTGTCATACTGCAGCAGTTGTTACACATTGCAGTAGTTGTAGCTGTCATACCGCAGCACTTGTTACACATTGCAGTAGTTGTAGCTGTCATACTGCAGCAGTTGTTACACATTGCAGTAGTTGTAGCTGTCATACTGCAGCAGTTGTTACACATTGCAGTAGTTGTAGCTGTCATACTGCAGCAGTTGTTACACATTGCAGTAGTTGTAGCTGTCATACTGCAGCAGTTGTTACACATTGCAGTAGTTGTAGCTGTCATACTGCAGCAGTTGTTACACATTGCAGTAGTTGTAGCTGTCATACTGCAGCAGTTGTTACCCATTGCAGTAGTTGTAGCTGTCATTCTGCAGCAGTTGTTACACATTGCAGCAGTTGTAACCGTCGTACTGCAGCAGTTGTTACACATTGCAGCAGTTGTAACAGTCATACTTCAGCAGTTGTTACACATTGCAGCAGCTGTAGCTGTCATACTACAGCAGTTGTTACGCATTGCTGCAGCTGTAGCTGTCATACTGCAGCAGTTGTTACACATTGCAGTAGCTGTCATACTACAACAGTTGTTACATATTGCAGCAGCTGTAGCTGTCATACTGTAGCAGTTAGTACATATTGCAGCAACTGTAGCTGTCATACTGCAGCAGTTGTTACACATTGCAGCAGCTGTAGCTGTCATATTGCAGCAGTTGTTACACATTGCAGCAGTTGTAGCTGTCATACTGCAGCACTTGTTACACATTGCAGCAGCTGTCTCTGACATACTGCAGCAGTTGTTATACATTGCAGAAGCTGTCACTGTCGTATTGCAGCGGTTGTTATGCGTTGCAGCGTCGAAGAAGGAAGCGTTTGCGTCTGTTGGCCCCCAGATGGCGTGTGTTCTGTCCATGGCGTCCATGGAGATCATCCACCCTCTGTTTGGCTGGGTCAAGACTAAACTGCCCACTACAGTCATGCAGGTGAGTTGGATGTGCCACTGTCTTCTTTGAGCTCTTATTGTGTGTGCAAGAATTAAATGTAATTGTGACTCTCACAAATTTAGTATTGTATTATTAATGAGTCTGAACGTGGAAACAAATCCAGTAGCGGAGCAAATTCAGAATGCTCCACATTCTCGGAAGTTCGGCTCCACATTCCAAATGGGATGACAGTTGAGATTAATATTTGACTATTGTTGTTGTATCGCAATCATTTTAATACTGCAGTGTAAATTATAATTAAAGTAAAATCCATTTTATGCATGAACATAAAATATAACATTGTACTTATCGTTTAGCAACATAAAACATACAGAAACATACGTTACAGTGTAAATTGGTTTAAAAAAATGAAAATTTATATTTAATGTCATCAGCTATTTTAATATCACTTTTATCCAACGATTAATTTTAGATACACTTGAGGGGTTTCTGGGGATGTAGGCCCTAAGGAGGGTTATTAATTCTTTATGTTGATGTTTCTCTTCTAAATGGTTTAAATCTTGGCCTCAAAACTTTCAGCGATTAGTCTACCACATCAGTTTGGCCATTCGTTCAGACCTATGTAAACTGAATGGCCAGAGCCAGCACTTATTATACTGCTGTGCTGCTGCCTCCATATCTATGTTAGTACTGCAACCGGAACTTGAAGACATGAATTGGCTTGACCAGCCATTTCCAAGACAGAATTTCATGACATTATGGTCATCATCAACCACGATGGATGAACATTATTATAAGGATTCACAATAGACATTAATTGTGTATTGATTGTTTGTTGCATTGCACAACTTCTGTGTGATAGTTCCAAGACGTACCAGTCAGTTGGGCCCGGTTTACCTTACTCTCATCATGAAAAACTGATCAAGTTTGCTTCAAAATTAACATCCTTGTGGACTTTGGGAAACCAACATCTTTGTATGTATGTTGAGTAATCTGGTTTTTGTTTTAGGTCTTTGGCCGGGGTATCATCTTCTTTGGGCTGATCTTACAAGAGCCACGGCTGCAGCACAGTGAGGTTGTCTGGTGGCTGTTCGTAGTGTGGAGTCTCGTTGAAGTTGTCAGGTCTGTGTCACTGCGTGACTGCGTGACTGCGTCACTGTGTCACTGCGTAACTGCGTCACTGTGTCACTGTGTCACTCACAGTTTCTATCCTATTGCTAGCAATTCGTAGACAGATCAAAAGTTTTAATTTCTCGTATCCAAATTGAAATGTTTCTTTTACCTTTGGAGCCTTTTGTTGTTGGATGTTACACGTCAACTTCCTCAGTACTAATGACAAATGACGTCATTGTACACTGGTTCATAATTACCCTCGTTTCTGTTAATTAGTGTTTTTGTCACCCTAATCCAGTGCTGAGGAAGTCGTCACGTAATGTCCAAAGAAGGTAAACATCTCAATTTGGATACGAGAAATTAAAACCTTGGTTCTGAAAAGAACCATCCTGAGAAATGTTCAGTAATCTCATACAGTGTCTGGACATTTGTAGTCTAAAGTCTTATTACACCTTGTACATTACACATTGTAAGGGGCAGGTAGCATGAGAAATTAGGCCAAACTGTCAGTTAGTGATTACCATCCTTGATTACTCAGTTCATTTTATTTCTGTTAAGGGCGTAACCTAATTGATGTAATATATGTGTGAGGTAATTTTTATTTAAATTGCACATTTCTTGGTTAAATGTAATTTAAAGTGAAAAAAAAGGCAACAGTTTAGTGTTATGCACCTAAAAGAGTTTACACTAGCTAATCATTTGCATCTACAATCCAATTTTTCACCTTAGTGGTTACCTCGGAAAGTGGTCTTAAAGTGGGAAAATCTAGCTAAATCACCGACACCATGAACCGGCCCATCTTGGACCTTGCAACCAATCACAACCCAGCGGTTTGGAAAAGTAATACGTCAGAGAGTCGTCTGCTGGTTCAGCTGTCATAACAGAGAGCCAAGCGGTACGCTAAAAGTTGCCTTACGTCGGTTTACAACGAAATCGCGACATCAATATGCCACACTGTTCCTCAAACGCTTATAGTAATAGTACAGTGAAAGACAGTATAAGTAAGATGTCTTCTTGTTAACCTATGAATCGAGCAGAACTGAAACAGTGGTTCGGTGGATTCGTTTGGACAGTCACAGACACAGCGCGGATCCTAGACGACCCGATTTGATTGACCTAACCATCAAAACGACCACCAACAGCCGCCAAACTTCTCCTCACATATCTTACATACATATGCATACACTATGTTATGTAATAAAATCTCTTGCATTCCTCTAACGAATAAAATTCACACACAAAAACGCGCAGACCTCGAGTACAACTTGTTCGGCCGCCCAGCGGTACCGTAAAATCGCTTTTAAAAGCTTTACACAAAATACCGCTAGACGCCACGTTTCTGACTGCGAATATTTAATTGTTTTACTTCACACGCGCGAAATAGTTTAATTACTTATAAATAATATAATAATAATAATTAATTATTATCATCACTATGATTTGCAGGAAATTATAAGTTTTATTATTTTTATATTGATATTTTATTTTTATAATTGTTCATATATGTTTCTAGTATATTTATGTTTTTTTTCTTCTGGTGTGTATTTGTTGTTTAGCATTTTAATGTATGTAAAACGCCATGAACAAGTTTAAATTGGATGTGGCGCTATATTAAATAAACAAACAATTTTTTTTATTATAATATAATATTTTATTTATGTAGCGCCACATCCATAATTGTTTGTGGCGCTTCACAAAATAATGCTATTAAAAATACAATAAAGAGAAAACTACCCACAGATAATATTATTTAAAAATAAATAATGAAAATACATGTTTCTATATCATTAACTAAGCTGACTTATCAGTCATAAATAAACATACAAATTACATAACAACAATTGTAATAAATGAATATAAAAGTATGGTTAATAGTAATAAATAATTAAAGTAGTAAAATAAGTATGACGTAATAATAATTTTCATTCAGCACATACACAACCATTATGCATGAGAACATATTACTGAAGCTATTTGTTCTACTCATGAATGACATTTCCACCATCAGATATGTAATAATTATTATTTTTGAACAAGACACTTTATTAATTATCGGAACAATAAATCACTAAAATGTAAAAAGGAATATGAATATATGGGAAATATTATGGTGGTAGAAAAAGAAGGATTTAAAAACAGTAATATTAACATGTTATTGTTTTAGTTATTATTGTTAAAACATCGCTTATGTAATATAAGCTTGCATGCTCGCAGTACACGCGGGATGTTTATAGAAATATTGATAAAATAAACAATGTGACTTCATTGAAAAACAAGTAATTTCTTTTTTCTTTTATAACTAATAGGCAATTTTGGATAATTATGCAGACACATGTATTTTTAATATTTATTTTTAAATATTACCTGTGGGTAGCATTCTTATTATTGCATATACTTTAATAACAGTATGTTGAATAGAAGAGAAGAGAATTTTGGATTTGGCGCTATATAAAATAAACTAATAAAATTATATATTTGTATATTAAATTATTATTTTTTATCAACTCTATTAGACCCATATCACCAAAGCGTTGCCTTAGTTTGCCGTTTAACATTTTCTGCAGATCATAGTGATGCAGCTAATTATTATTATATTATTTATAATTAATTAAACTAATTCGCGCGTGCGAATGCAGTAAGGTTAATAAATATTCGTGTGCCATCTAGCGGTATTTTGTGTAAAGCTAACTTATAATAGCGAGTTTACGGTAGTCGAAGTTGTCGAGTTGCCGTTCGCCAAGATTTGCGTTTCTGTTGTGAATTTTCTTCGTTAGACGAATACAAGTGATTTTTTTGTAATGTAGTGTATGTATATGTATGTAAGAAATGTGGGGAGAAGTTTGGCGGCTGTTGGCGGTCGTTTTCGTGGTTAGGTTAGAAATTAACAGATAATAATATGCATGCACAGTTCACGCCGACCAAGAAGACTCTCTGACGTCATTTTGTTTCTAAAATGGCGTAGTCTGTAGACTTTCTATGTCTATGTGTTTTACATTTTTTTCTTGGTAAACCACTGACGTTAAAAATATGATTGTTGTTGGAAGTTGTTACTTTTTATTAACTCTGTTAATCCCATATGATCCAAACATTGACTTTGTTTTCCCTTTAATTAACTAACTTTTCATGCTAACTGTCCCAAAATACGGAATTAAGCCTTCCCAGAAATAAGCACTCCCCAGAAAAAGTCCTCATTAAAAAAATACCTCTATAAGATGGCAAAGACTAAAAAAAGTCCATTGTTTTATTTCATCAATCAAGAAAGTGCACTATGGATAAAGAAAAAATAAAACCTTTGACTAGGATGAATCTAAGATTAACACGCACATATTTCATAGTTCTAAGTAATTACATTCATTTTGAAACATTCGCAACACACACAGCCTGTCAGTAATTTGTGTACTTTCTAAAGTGAATGCATGTCACACCTCAAGAAAATTTCCCATTAGCGATAAGTACATAAAGGTATTTTGGATTTGGATTTGATTTGAACTTAATTCACAGTGCAAAAGGTGAGAAAAATATACTTCCAGAATTGCACATGTCTAAAAGGGAAAGTGAGGATGAATTTCATTGTTGAACACAATTGAAAACAGTTAATGCTTTCTCACAAGAATGCATGTCATACCACAATCCACGCCCCAAGTTACTGGACAAAACACAAGGTGAGAAAGTGTACTTCCAGGATTGCAGTTACAGTATCTAAAATGGAGTGTAAGGATGAGTTGCCTTGTTTAACACAACTGAAAGCAGTTAATAGTCTGCCAAGGAAGCTAGTTCAAGGAGAATACATACACTCCACCAAGCATAACATTTATCTAGTGCTTTAATCAGCTGTCATGAAAGATGTACACACAAATGTGTTAGGATGAGATGTAACATCAAAGATAAGAAAGCCAATTTGTTCAGGAGAATATCTTATTAAACAAATTTTCAATGCAGATCATCCAAAATAACAAAGGTTTGTTGACTAAAACAATGGCATTTATGGTATTTATTTTATGGCTTGCTTTGTCCAGGATTATGGGGCAGTTTATTTCCATGGGGGCTTATTTCCGTACCCCACTGAATTGATTTTCATGAGAGTGCGAATAGTGTGTCTGTATTTATCACTTATGAGCGATGTTGTTAAGCCAACCACTGTCCTTCATATTTCCAGCAGTGTCTTTTAGACCTGAATGTTTTGTTTACTTTTTGTGTTAAATTGGGGACAATATTTTGGTCATATTCAAATGCAATTTAGCAGGCAGTAGGACTACACCATTAGGACTACACCATTATCATATTTATTCTAGTATTAAGAACTTTATATAAATATGTAATTATATAATCACTGAGGAAAAGTTGGCCTCCCTTAAAGGCATTTTAAAGCTTCTTTGTTCAGATTTGGTCGAGCATTAATTTGTAACGGGCAGTCTGCCATCTAAAACATTTTAAACGTCAACAGTTATTATGGTTAACTCTGTTCACCTCTGAGTTAAAAGTAAGTAAAGTGTAAAGCGCTTTGAACAGTTCTGAGGACTGGATAATGCGCTATATAAGAACTTGCCTTTACTTTTTTTTACAAATTAAATAACTATATTGTAAACAAAGATTTCACGTATAGTGCGTTGGTTCCATTTATATGAATTAATAGAACTTATGGCTACATGATAAGATAATAATACGTGACAAATCCTCACATCAGTAGTCTTGCAAAAGACTTAGTTGTGCCAAGCTTCAGCAATGTTTAATATCTAAGTACCACAACATTACTTAAAAACACATTAAAATATATATATATATATGTAAGACATTTCAGGGTTGGATGGAATTACGTTACACTACCATTTTAATTGTATTTGTTTGCATGTAGATTCCCCTACTACATACTGAGTTGTGTGAAGAGGGAGTGGGGCTTCCTCACCTGGCTGCGATACACTGTGTGGATTCCTCTCTACCCGGCTGGCTTCGTCTTGGAAGGTACGTTCACTACCAGGTAATAGAGCGCAGTGGTTCAGGGGTAGAGCTTAGGACTGTCGACCACGAGAAGTTTGTTCTGTGCTGCGATGTTAAAACCATGGGCAAGTCTTTTCACACTATATTGCTCCAGTTCACTCAGGTGTATGAATGAGTACCTTGTGGTACTTGAGTACTGTGGTGGATATTTGTATGAACAGCCTTTGTGCATTAATAGCAGCATGGCTGGATGCTTCCCAGAGAAGTTGAGAGGGTGTTTGATTGAACAGGTCTGTCAGGGAGTGTAAGGTGCTTTGATCAGTCCTGAGGACTGGATACTGCATCATGTAAGAACTTAACTTTTTTAACTAATGTGTGTCAACATATTTCAGTCACAAGTATAAAATTATAGTTATTATGAAACGTTTGGTGTAGTAAACAATTAAATCGTGCATCATATTGTAATAGTTGGTTTGGTTTGGTTTGTTTTAACTGTATACATTTTTATCTGAAATAAATGTATTCGTATATGTTATTGTCTAGAACTAGACACAATATTTTTTTATTTATTGATATAGATTACTTTCCTTGGGTCATGAATAAAATGTTGTTTTCTCTCAATTATGCTGCCTGGAGATTTTCATGCTTCGTATTTTCCACGAAGGATTTGTGTGGAGAATAAAATTGATGCACGTTCCTTTATTAAGACTACCCGGGGGGTAGTGTTTACACATTTCGTTGGAATACCATACAATAACTAATTCTGATGCGCGCTTCCATTTGTCATCTGTCATTGTAAACGTGCTGTGATTGAATTAAAAGTGCTGTCCTGTTACGCAACATTTGCAACTTTAACATCACTGTACTGCATGATTGCCTAACACCTAAAAGTTAACTTTATGTTGGAATTGCGACATGGATAGGTGTAAAATATGACTTAAACTGTAAATGGATTTTCTGCCAAATATTACATACAATAGTAAATATATTGTTCATGGCTCCAAGAATGGTTTATTTTAGTATGATTTACTTACTTTGGAGCATTTTTGTCGAAGCGAGTACGACATTTCGACCCGTCGTCTACGGGCCTTGATCACGTACTGGTGTCACGTGTGTTGCCTCAGATTTCGGCGGGATGACTTGATTGTAGATGGCAGGCAAATAGTATCCCTGATCTCTGTTCATGGTAGGGGCTCTCTGTCTGATGTATATGGCCTCCTTCACTTTTCTCTTGTGTCCGAAGTAAGTAAATCATACTAAAATAATTACATACAATGCTATACTTTATGCACACGTAAAAAATAGATTTCTGTTCTCGATTCCCTTTCAGGCACAGTGATGCTTCTGGCGCTACCCTTCTTTGAGGAGAGCCGCAAGTTTACTGTCTCACTCCCAAACGCTTGGAATATCTCCTTCGACTTTGCAACATTCCTCAAGTTCTACATGATTGCCATTCTTCCAGGTAAGATTTACATGATTGCCATTCTTCCAGGTAAGGAAATAGGCCATTGGAGCATTTAAATTTTTCTGGGCGTTATAAACTATCCGGGTGATGTTTTTGCAAATGCACGAGTCAGTCATTGTCATTAGTTACCATTAAGTATGTTAACGCTGAATCTCATATTAAATACATCTTTAGTCTGATATATATCAGTCACTATGAGCAAAAGGAGATATATAGCCTATAAGCATAGTTTTTGTTGCAAACAAGACAAACAGGTTTTCAGGCATGTTTTTAATAGCACGTGCAAATCATATAATAATAATCACAATAATCTCCACAGGAGAGTTAATGAACAGCATGTGTATTTATACTATAAATGCTTTGCGTTTCACCGCACTTAAATGATTTGACATCTATTGCACATGTGCAGAAACATCACCATCCAGAGAGTTTATGACACCAAAAAAAATGTAAGCGCGACACCATCATGAAAGCCAGGTTCCAATACGTTGTGCACACAGTTACGTTTCCTCTGATAGGAATGTTTGTTCTTGTGTGTTCACAAGAGGAAATAGTTTAAGGGTTGCAGGGCAAAACAAAAAATGCCATATCTGTAATATTGTCTGATTAGGGATACAATTATTGTGCAACCATGTATTATGCAACCGTAGTATTAGATTTATGCCAAAATGTGATCTGTTAGGTGACTCGCATAAAAATGTATGTTTTCAAAACAAGATAAATGCCATTGTGCTTTTCGACCAACAGACATGCCACATGAGACGGATTACCCGTATCTGATATGGATTTTGGCAGTTTTTTAAGTGATACAGCCGTACTCCGTTTTAATACGGATTTTAACTAAATTTATGGAGAAATAATTTTTACCCACATTATGCCTTGCATGCGTCACAAAACTATACTGCATAATGGAATACTGTTAGTGACTAAGTAAATCGGTTCGAAACGAACGAACTAAACCACCGTTTAGTTTATTGTAGCATGTAATGGCGTGCCGGTAAATTTTAGTTCTGAAAAATGCGGCAGGTGGTTCAACGGATTATAAAAAGTGGTACAGGAAATGGAGCTCGACGCCGAGTTCAATGAAATCGCCTGCGTTTCTGATTTCAAAATGATGGCGCTTGCCAGTAAAACTTCAATATACGCGCGAACTTATGAAATCAATTATCATTATTTGATGACACTGTCTGTTTTGCGGTACGCAGTTTAAACTTGCAGAAGTGAAGTAAAACTTTGGTAATCTTCCAGTTAACTGGTCCCAATAATCAAAAATACTGTGGAAAAACCGTTTTGAAAAGGCCTTAATAACTTAGGCCAGTTAATTGGAAGATTTGATTACTGATACGGATTGATACGGATTCTTACAAATTTTTAGGTCCAAAATACGGATTGCTATCCCAAAAATGTGGCATGTCTGAACCAAATGATGTCTTTTCAGTTCATCAGTGTCACCCCACTACTCCTCCCTGTAACTCGTCACTCACTTTAAAATGTTACTCTAAATCACATTTTGTATAACACAAGCATTGCTACCCTTCTCTTTGATTTTTAATTCTTAATATATTCCCACATCATGTATAAGTTTCCAATTAAATTACAAGGGTGAAGCAAAACAGTAATTTGTTTCTAAAAATCCACTAAATGGATATAATTTGTTTTTTAGCTCCTGACACCTTTCAGTTCCACAGTTTTAATGTATTAAACATCTTTCAACAGTTCATTGCTCACAATATCCCTATCGAAATCTGTCATGCGTAAGCCATTGAAAGTATTTCTGGTTACCCAACCAACCTTGTTAACGCTAATATTGTTAGACGAAACTTTTGCCTGTGGTACAGAAATAGTGTCCTCTATAAAACTAGCAGTGTTTTTGCATTTGAAATAGGTCTTAAGAGCAGAGTCTGTTTAATGAAAAGGTTTCCCAGAGTGCTCACTGTTTAGTGAGACAGTCCTTGGTGACATCACCTGATGTTGTGTTCTCTGATGCAGGAATGTTTCTGATGATGCAGCACATGTATGTACTCCGAAAGAAGAAACTACCCATGAGAAGACCCCCATTACGCAAGAAGACAAAGAAATCGTGATTGACCATATTGTTAGTTTACTGATCTCGTCAGCTGTCAGCCATCATTGTGTGTTCAGAGACCTTGGATTAGCAGGCATTAGGTTCTATCTAAGACCAAGTATTTCATGGCAATGTCTGTCATAAAATATACTCTTAGCCGTAGGATTGAACTGCATTTGAAGCAGAAGACATTCCAGAAATTGATCTTATGAATTGATGTTCTAGTCTTAATTAAGTTTGTTAAAATGGCTAGTGTAACATTCTGTTGTGCTTATCTGGTGTATCCCACACTACACTGATTACGTAGCGTTTATGTCCATGATTACCAAAGAAACAACTATCTTCACCAATCCCCCACTTCAGCCCTCTAGGAAAACACCATAAAGCATGCCCCAAATGGGTAATAAAGGTATTAGGCCTCATTACACAGTGATTAATCTTGGGTTATGTTACTATTATATATATATATATATATATATATATATATGTTTATATACATACATACATACATACATACATATATACATATATATACGTACGTACGTACATATATATATATATACGTACGTATGTACGTACATACATGCATATATATATATGTATATATATATATACATATGTGCGTACGTACGTACGTACGTACGTACGTACGTACGTACGTACGTACGTACGTACGTACGTACGTACGTACGTACGTACGTACGTACGTACGTACGTACGTACGTACGTACGTACATACATACATATATAGTATTACATCAATTCTACTCTGTTGCCAGGATATCTTCTTTCATACAATGTGCATAATCCACCCTGGGGCGTCATTGCACTGTCAGGGTTGTAATTATTGAATGTGGATGAAGCTGGTAATATACGTATAACGTTTGTTTCATTGTTGGTCACTGTTGTGTAGTAGAATCGGTTGATATATATATACATGCATATATATATATTATATATATATATATACAACCGAAGCATTATTATAATTATTGCTGAATACAAGATTTTTGATGTGTCTATAAATTTGCAAAATGGAATAAAAGTGTTGTGTGTCAATACTAGAATACCAACTTTCAGCAAGTCCTGTAAAAACACACATAGAATATGTGCATTCATCTGACGTGCAACTGTCACCAAGCGATGACTGTGTCCAAACCTAGTTTCCAATGCCGTACCACAAGAAACAGACCTGTCTCCTCCCACTTCCTGTGCCATTCTTCCCTGTTCCACTGTCATCACAGCTGTGGATAATCTGTGTTATTCTGGTGTGTTCCCTGAAGTATGCAACAACAAAATCGCAGCCAATGCCAAGCATACATGCTAATGTAATTACTTAATTCTTTTTGCCATAGTAAGTAATAAAATCATGCTGTTACCATGACTATGTCGCACCAAATTTCTTAGGGACAAATTAATTACAAGTTTATAAGATATGCAGTGATTTTAGTTCACACAATCGCATAGTAGAACACAGTGGCTGAGGGTAGAGCTTCAGACTCTCGACTACGAGAACCCGGGTTTGAATTCTGTGCTGCGGTGTTAAAACCTTGGGCAAGTTTTTACCTGGCTATAGATAATGGTGGATATGTGTACGAGCAGACTTCATGTATAATTGTAGCATATGGCTGGATGCTTCCCAGAGAAGCCGAGATGGTGTCTGAGTGAACAGGTCTGTCAGGGAACTAAAGTGTGAAGTGCTTTGAACAGTCCTCAGGACTGGATACTGCACTGTATAAGAATTTGCATTTATAGTAATATACTGGACTGTGTGCTTGCTTGCAGAACGCATTGCAATTCCATCATGTGTCCTTTGTGTGGCTGCATCATGTACTTGAACCAGAAGCATGATAATATTATATAGTACAGTCTTAGGTGTGTAGACAGTAGACTAGACACCACACAGCCCTTCCACACATGCATGCACACAAGCCTAACGGCAGCATAGATCGACCACTGCAATATGAGGATAATTATATTATAACCTATGAGAAAACATCTATCAAAATCACACACATATTGTGCAATTAATCACGGATGTCGTTATATGTCTGGTTATATTACATATACTACCGGTTCACATTTAAAAAAAAAGATATTGTCCATGGAACCAGGGATCACGACACTTTATGCAAATCAGCTATGGTCTATTTAAGGAGGTGCAATTAGAGTGTTGTACCTCTGTTCTCCCACAGTCACAGTACAGACCCCTACTGTAAGAGCCGTATTGAAGGTTTCAGGGGTTCGAAAAGGTTCTACCAGCTGGGAAGGGGTCAACCACTCGACACTAACCTCTTCAGACGTCCTTTTGTCCCCAAAATCAGTACAGCCCTATTAATAAGCTTAAATATTTTATTGGCTATAACAATACTATATATATTTTGTTAGTAATATATATATATATATATTACTGTTAGCCAGTTAGTACACACATATATCTATACATTACTGTTAGCCAATAAAATATTTCAGCTTATTAATAGACCTATACTGATTTTGTGGACAGAAGGACGTCTGAAGGAGTTAGTGTTGAATGGTTGTGTATTATATACCAATGTGTTACCATAATGTTACGTTCAAAATAATTGGGGACAAGAGCTGACTCCCAGAGTTATCCATGATCTTTCCTTTCTTGGCCAATAAAGGGGCATGAGGGTATAGAAAATTGAGTGATAACTGGAAAGACTAGCTGAAATACAGAAGTACACACAACCGCCAAGACAGGAGGCGACTATATGAAATACAGAAGTACACACAACCGCCAAGACAGGAGGCGACTATGTAATTAAGATACCCGCAAGAGCCACTAGTCATATTTTTTTATGTTTCTGTTGAATTGAAATTAAATATGATATATAAACGTAGGCCTATATAACATATTTTAAACACTGCATTGACAATGTTGTGGTACGTGTCCATCGTAAGTGAGAAACAGCTTTTTTGTCTTGTGGTATGCAAGTATGTCCACAGCTTAATTGATGAATACTTGTTGTGTACTATAATGTTATTTTAGAATCAATAGTCCATATGTATACATAAAATACAATATATTTGTTTTTAGAGTACAATACTTAAAAAACAAATAAAGCAATTATGGAGTACAAGTAAAATAATAAATATGTGGGTAATAAAAATAAATAGGTATAATAAGAATAAGTGATTAAAATAATAAAAAAGGGTTAACAATTAAAACACAATACAATATTATGTGTACAATAGGGATCTCCATTATGTGTACACCAAGCTTCTAAAATGTATAAATAATAAATAAAGTGTTTTCAGATTGATGAAGATAACATACAAGGCTAAATATAGATGAACGAATGCATTCATTAAAAGATTTAATATAACTGGTGGCAATCATAAAACTTGCACTACATCTTGATGGTAAGTTAAGTAAAATTCTGAGACTGTTATTGTATGCAACGGTACTAGCTGCATTTTAAGCTCAGATTTCTGAATTTGCACCAAAGAATAGAAGTGTACATTGGACCACAGTATGCTTGAAATAAAGTAATTTTGGTGGAAGTACTAAAGTACAAAGACAACATTTTCGAGCTAAAACATATTAGCTTGTGCATAAAGGCATCTGTTTTGTCTAGCAATGTCGTCATCATCAGTAAGATTGTTGTATAGGACATGTTGGCATTATAAGTAATATTAAACAATTCGCCATACTTGGCACAGCAATCTGTACATTTTTCAAACCAGCAACACTTAGAGAAAAAATACAGAGGTCATCACAATCAATTTGTTGAGATTTACACGTAAGTCATCCTCATCCTGTACACATTAAAAAGGTGTAAACGATGTCACAGTTATTTTCTAACACATCGCCTATTTCCGTGATCTCCCCGCGAACCTTTCGGGCGTCGAATATCCCATGCAACAGCGGTAAGTGGCGGCGTTCATTTCAGCGACATTACTTCCTGTTTTGTAAACATCGCGCTGGATTGATGCTGACAGGTCTGTAGGGTGTGAACGTCTTCTTGATGCTATTGTGGAACTATCGGCAATAACTACGAGTACTGCTACGAGGTAAGCGTACAGCAAATGCTGCCGTCGTCATATAGAAAGCGTATTATTTAATTTTAAAATATGTAGGCTTTGTAGCAGCGTCTTTACGATTAGTGTCGTAATTCTGTGTATTACTACTACTAGTACTAGTAGTAGTACTACTGACTACTACTAGTTAGTCTAGCTTATCTAGCTGCAGGAGTAAGGCTGCGTCTTTAGACTGACTCACTTAGTCCTACAGTTACACTTGCCATCTTCCGTGACTTACCGTAAGGCCTATGTATGATTAATAACATGATGACAGAAAGCGAACCAGCCGATCGATGCTCCAACTTGACTCTTGAGCAGCCCAGACTAAAATTATCTTTGCAAACGCCGGTAATACACTGTCTCATTCATGTCATGGTCAGACCTGCTGCATGATGTGGGTTACCCGTATCCGATACGGATTTTAAAGTGTTACGGCCGTATGTCCTAGCTTGTATGCGTCACAAAGCTATACAGTATAATGGAATAATCGTTTATTGTTAGTGACTAGTCTAAGTAAATCGATTCGAAACGAACCAAACCACCAATTAGTTTATTGTGCAAGTTTTATGTTTGCCACCAACTACATTAAATCCTTCAATGAACGCATTCGTTCATCCATATTCAGTCTTTTATGTCGTCTTCATCAGTCAGATAATATCCTTTTTATTAATTACCTTCATACCGATATTCATTTTAAGAGCCATATGTACTCATACTGGAGGTCGTTATTGTACACATGTCATTAGTATTGTACTATTTTATGTATACATATATGAACGTCTTGTCTGAAATAAACCTTAGTATTGTAGCGTGCAAAAGATTATGTGCTCGTAAATTTTAGTTCTGAAAACTGCGGCCGTTGGCTGGCTCAACGGTTGGGAATGTTGCAAACTGCTAGGCTAGCGGTGCTGAGCTCCAGTTGCGCCATATGTGAAACAGTTTGCCATTTCGTGAAAATAAATAGAAACTCATCGCCAAATTGGCGAAATGCTATTTTCGTTGTTATTAGTGACGTTATCAACAGTACATGACTGCATTACTTCCTGCACCGTTGAAATTGCCTAAACGATTGGACATAAAACCCACCCAAATAACCAGTCGGTATTGCCCTGCAAGGTAAACAATAGATCATTAATCCCTTCAGTTAGCCAAGTTCACAGACAATAGCAGGGCTTAATTCAATCAAGTATTGGCTTACCTGAACAATGGAGACCTGTTTGACCTATTGTTGTCATCAGTTATAAGTTTGATAGTACAAAGCCGTATGTGACAGCTTCCCTACTATCGCTCAATACACATGGCATTAATCAGCGTGCCATCTGGTAAATATTCAACCAAATGCCAACATAGGTTTGATTTAATTCATGTATATTTGACAAACTTGTCTCATCAGCAGAACATATTACAGATAGAAAGATGCATGTAAAAAACATTTTAGTAATTATAGCCTGCATCACCCAGACTAGGATTACAGTCGATCTATAGTATAGGCTAAAAAATAACTTATTGTTTTGTATAATTATTTTATTCAATTAATCAGTTACTGAGCAGACAAATAATATTTTTAAATGGGTAAATATTGTGTTAATGCAATGTCTGAATCATTGTACAGCAACAAGAGTAGATTGTCCTGGATTATTTGGCCTTGTTATAAAAATTTCCTTTTTCAATTTTTGCTACATTGTTCATTACATTTTTGTTACATTAATAGTAGGTGTTGTTTGGCCTTTAATAACTGAAAGATGTCCCATTAACCATTTTTGTGTATTTGCAAAATTCTCGGCACTTGCTCAGCTTTCTATTTATGGTTAAACAATGTTTCTATTAAATTATATTGGATGTTTATTTGCTTTATATTATATGTTGTATAACTTGTATTCATGTGTTGTTATGGTATGCGCGACAAATTTGTATACGAACTATCGGCTGACATGGGCCGAACCCATCCACACAAATGGCACGTAATCAATGATCAAATTCATACATTCTTTTGCACGCATATTTACATGTGCAAGCATCTTTTAACATTGCTTCTCCATTTGATACAAGTCAGATTATTGCCAGTCTGAAAGGATGTTATGCACGTCACTGTAGTAACATGCTGCAGTGCTCGCTCATACACTCAACATAAATATGGCCATTGAAGGTACCCTTCATTTGTCATAGGGTATGTGCAATTTAACATGCCCACTGCAGGTGGACCTTTTGTTGGGCAGTTGTGTCTTCACAGGGCCAGCAGCAGCAAATTCACATCATGAATAAATTAGAACATGTTTTTAACATTAAAGTATATTCTTAGACCTCAGAGCTCTAGTTAATTTTTTTACAGCTAGTCTTTTTTGATTTTTTTGTCTCTGCCTTTTTAATTGTCAGCAAAACAAGTGAACCGGGCTACTGACTGAGTGGCAGACATGGCATGTGAGCCGAGTAAACTGACATAGTTTCTGAACTAGATACCAGACAGCGCCGGTGGTGGGTTTACTGTGTTCAGTTGCCCGAGGCGAGACCATTTTGTTGTGGCAAAACAATCCATGTAACTTGATATGTTGTGTTTGTTTTCAATGTAAACAATCTGGCTAGAAATATCTTTGAAAATGTGTAGAATTTGAATCTATGCCAACATTGGTAGAGAATAGTGTTGGATTTTACTGGTCTGTTTTCATTTCATAAGATCTTAAATCAAAAGTATTTTTCTAACAAATTGTTTGCATATTAAAAAATTATTTTTTCAGGTGATTGTTAAAACAGCATACAACATTTAAGATGCATGATTAGTGCCATCACCATAAAAATAATTTCAAATGCAAATTAACTCTAGCTAATTCAACTACAATACAGTATTATATACACTGCTTAGATTATTCTCAAGAAAAAATCTGTTCTGCCAGTATTTCAGTTATTTCTTTTTATTTTCACGGATCTGCCAGTATGTTTTTATACTGCTGGCCAGTTTGAAATATATCATATTAACTTCTCATGTTAGAAACCTTTATATCCGAAAACAGGTGACTTAAACAGTTCAACCAATATGTTGCTTTGCTTTAAATTGTGTTCTTAGCATTCTTAGGTATTTAAAGGAATAAATACAAGCCAACCATAATTGGCAACTACAATCAGCATTTTCACATCAGAACATTGTGTTACCATTGAAGATTCTAATAAAATATCTGAAATACATAGACTGACATGTTACTCATTCCACGATCTTATATTTGGCTTACTGCATGTTAAATTCATCCTTTACTTGAACATGGCGCTGTCCTTTCAACATGAATTTAGTTTTTGGCCTTTTTTCTAGTAAGTTATTGGCATAACAAGTTTAATTGTATACGCAAATGATTAGGTTGTGATACACTTCTAGATCAGATAGCTGCAAACAATTAACCTTTTGTTACCATTTGAATGATATGTGAGGCTCCATCTTTAAATATCTTACAAATTGGTTAATTAACTTAATTTTGACACAGAATTACAGTGAGTGACACTGTAATTCTGTGTCAAAATTAACCAATTTGTGACAAATTTAAAGACGGAGCCTCACATATCATTTAAATGGTTCAATAAACGTGGACTACCAGATTGATGTCACATTTTTGTAAGTCACTGATGAATTTCTGCCATGCTGACCTGAGTGGCCTCATCCGACATTATCAAATGATCCTGGACTGATGTAAGGCCAAGACAAAGCTGTGACACCCACTATGTTGTCATGGAAACGTGGAAGTCATGGCAACCGGTTCTTACACTGTAGTGTCCAGTCATTAAATTACAGCATTATCTGCTGACCACTGGACAGAGTGGACATGGTGACGCACATGGACATGGTCACTGTGGCAGTGACATCTTGCGATTAATGAAGTCATTATGATGGGTATTTATGCTGGTTGTTTAGCCTTAGTTGTTTCATGGAACTGTGCTGTCTCCTCTGTGGCGATATTTTATTACTCACCACAACTGCTTTGGTGGCAGCAGTGAAGGTATGGTGACGTAGGCATGTACGCAACTATTACATGTACATTCATGAAAGCAGTGCCTGTGAGAACTGGGAAGACATGAATAATTCCTGAGCTGATTAGTTGTTGAAACAACAACATGCTGCAGGGTTTTCAGTCATGCCTGAGGTCCTGAGTATAGTGGACCATATGAGATATAAATTAAATAAACAAGCTCTGTTACAGTACTGTTAGGTACAGTGCAAATATATTGTACTAGCGAACTGTGTACATGCTGATTTTGGTATTAACTAGCTAACTATGTGTGCTGATTTTGGTATTAACTAGCTAACTATGTGTGCTGATGTTGGTACTAACTAGCTAACTATGTGTGCTGATGTTGGTATTAACTAGCTAACTATGTGTGCTGATGTTGGTACTAACTAGCTAACTATGTGTGCTGATGTTGGTATTAATTAGCTAACTGTATGTGCTGATGTTGGTAATAACTAGCTAACTATGTGTGCTGATGTTGGTATTAATTAGCTAACTGTATGTGCTGATGTTGGTATCAAATAGCTGACTGTGTGTGGCATTATCGATTATGTGCTGACATTCTTGAAGGCTCAAAGCTTCTATCATCTATGCATGTTATTTTTCTTAGGGTCAGATTAGATGTTACCCAGCGTTTGGCGTATGAGATATCAAACATACTATAAGAAAACGTTAACATACCCCTAACAATACATGCACGCACGTATGCACGCATGCACACACACACACAACCAGCTAGATCAATTATAGATACCTGGCTGACTGTCTCTTGGATGTCTTATTCCAGAGGATGGCATGGAGTGATGGACATACAACACAACATGTGTGCTGAGGCCAGCAAGGTCAAAATGGCGATCATTGTTGAAGACACTCTGTTTACAAAGCTCCATTTCGCAGCATCCAGTGGATATTGACAGAGCGTTACCATGGCAATTATTTGGGCAGTCACTCTGGCCGTGTTGTGTGAGCTTGTGCAGGGTGTCCATGAAAACATACCCAATATTCCATCACCCAACGTAGTACCACCAGAGGGTAAGGAAGAGGTCATTGAACTGAGGATTCCAGGAGCAAGACCAACGAAGGTAAGACATTTTACCATTTCTTTATTTTCGAAGGACAATAGAATCTGGGCACACTACATGTTTCAACATTATGACAAACTGACAATAATTTTAGTGTATACCTGCCTCGTATTCATTTCACAAAGCGATCATTTAAATTACCAAAAATTTCTTTATCGAATTGTGTGTTTAATATAAATTCATAAAGGCAATATTTAGTTAAATTGTACGTGTTTACCTAAACAATTATTACCAGTACAGCAACAGTTTTGATTGTGTCATATAGATGTGTTTGTACTGTACTGTACATTGCACCAATAACATTTGATGTGAAATAAAAAAACAATAATATGATTTTAAAAACTTCACTTTAACTAAACAGTAAGCTTCTAGTTGAAGGAGAGCGTTTTACCTGCCATTAATAATAATAAACTTCTACAGTGCCTTTATCTTTGAAAATTAGAGCTCAGAGGTGCTATAAACATAATAAATAATTTGGCATAATCATAAATGGGGATAGCCAAAAGGCATAATTGAAACACGGAACCATCAACATTTTATGGTAGAAAACCAATTTCAAACAAATATGCTTTACGTTTAACTCGAAGCGTATTTGTTTGAAAGTGCTGTTTTTTTTACGGAAGGTGGCTATAATTTCAGAAAATTTAATTATAATAGGATGTTGATTCCAGATTGTTGGTACATATCCGAGAAATGTAGCAGATTAACTAAGTATGTTGGCTGTTGAGTAGAAAGAGTACACCATTTACTGGTGTGTGCACAACAAGTTGCCTGTGACTAGTCACTAGTGTCTAGTAGTACTTGGTACTTGGTAGGGTATGGTCTGGTATGCACCTAGCAGTGCTACAGTGGTGACCAGTAACTGACCATACACTGCTTACCCTTCCTCTAGAGACAAGTGCTCAGGTGCTGAATCTGCTGTGATATCTCAGTCCATGTACATTAGGTGTTTGTACAGGATTTGTATTGATTGTGGAATGGTTAATATTATACTGTTTTCACCTGAGGATGCAGTCAAGTCATGGTATACAGAGTCAAGTGTTCTCACTTGTTTAGATGCTGCCAAACAAACCTAGTTTATTGGCTATTTAGTGCAGGAAAATACACAGTTGTTTTTGTTACATGTACTCAATGGAAAGTCGTACTAATACTACCGGTAATTACCATGCTTTGTGTGACAAGTGGTTAATGCTACAGTACAAAACATTTATAAAATTATATATAAAGACATATATTTAATGTACAAACAAACTAGCGTTTCACATTGAGTATGGTTCAGGTTTGTTTTATAAATAATTAGTCTAAACATAAGGAGGAAAGAATTTAAATTACTAGACAATTTTTACATGTAGACATAAAACCTGTCATTGGTATGGAAATTCTCTGTGGCAACTGGCCACACAGATATGCTGTAGCAATGATAATTAATTACCTAGCGCCCAGCGGCAAGAGAAAAACCACGTTGTAATGTCGTTAGTATGATTCAGTGAAGCCTACTGGACATATAGCAATTAATTCTTAATTGTTGTGGTGTTTATTCATTCACTTTTACATTAATACATGTACACACAAATTTCAGGCCACACAAAGATGTAAGCAGCAATCTATTCCACTAATATAGTCAACATTCTGTTTCGAAGAAATGCTTACATCATTAGGACGAATTTTAGTACACAATTTAGATATGACCAACTTTCCAGGGCATCACATTTCATGTTACACAGACATATACATTACACTGATACAGTGCTGTGTAAACGTCAGAACATGCTAAGCAGTTAGCTTGCCATGCTAAGATTACCAAGCACCTGTGACATTTACGCAGTTACTCCAAATTGGTTTCCATGGAGAGCCAATCCTACTTATCACCCACACACAGAAATGTGGCCATTATCAGCTGCGCTGAAGGAAATCACATGCACTGACTATATTTGTGAGTGTGATGGCAAATTGTGTGTCAATATATCCAGGAATCGTTCTTTGGATATTGATGAAATCATTTAGGGGGCCATCCCATAAATCACTGAAACATTGTGGGATATGACTGAGTGACATTTGTAGTTGCAGTCTACACAGGCTGGCACAGGGGCCTGAAATACAGCTTGGACATCTAAAATGTGCAAATATAGAGATATTCAACAACCATGCCTAAGATATAAAAAGGAGATCAATAATGACGTAATGAGATAATTATTCGGTTATGAAAATACAGAGTATGCATAGAAGTAGTATTTTCTCATTTACAAAATACAGTTCAAACCTGGGATTCTGGCTATGTGGCTGCAGTCACCACTCCATTGATCAAGTAACTGGCCCAGGATCATCTTGTCCAGTCACATGACATATCCTGGCTGTCACCGCTGGCCCCAAAAAGATCTGGCCAGACTGTTCCATATTTCAATGCATTCTGTATGTGTTGATAATTTGTATTTTGCCAGAACCTTACTCAATAAGACACACCAAAACAAACTAGTTTGACACCATCCTAAATCTGCAAAATAAAGGACTGCATATATCATATATTTGATCAAAATTTTTGTCGGTGGTAGCCAGCAATAACGCAACATTAAAATTAAGCCAATGGCCGATAAATGATCATGAAAGGATGCTTGTAATGTTTTAGTACATCGGCTACGCAGATTTTGTTTCAGAGTAGTCTAGAGCAGTGACAGTTATTGTGTACTACAAGGTGATAAGTTTACAACGGGATATAGGATTTATTTATATCGTGTCTTGATAGTAGAATCAGACATGTTTGCTAAATGTCAAGGCTTGGGGATGGGATTAATTGAAACAGTTTGTGACATAACTAGGTGATATGATTAATGACCTACACACATGCGCAATATTCATACTTCCTTGTGTTATTGCTCTAGATAGTGTTATATTGCATTACTCACACAGTTCTTGCAGTGGCTGTTTACTTTATAGCTGTCTTTTTGTTCTCAATACTGTATTTCATTGACTATTATATAGTTCATTATGTGTACATTTATTTTCTATAATTTGTCTAAAATAGTTCAGGGCTAATTATTGTGTAGTTCATTAGTGCTGGTGTACTTCATTACTTCATGTACTTTATTTGTATTTTGTAGTACAGCATACATCTTTTAGTTCCCTAGCAGGATAGTAAAATATCACTGTTCAGCAGTATATTCTTGAAGACTTGAAAACCTTTGAACATTATAGTTCAAGTAGCTGACAGTTTTTAGAGTGTCATTTGCTGTATACTTATATAAAATCCCTGGGAATATAAATTCCTGCCAATATGCACTAATGTTTCTGCACTTAAGCCACCGTAAAATGAGCTTAGGCAACTCAGCCAAAGATTAGCAGTGTTACATAGACTGATAATCGTTTTAAAATATACATTTTTTTAATGGACAGAGCTGCAAAGACATCAGCATGTCTAACATTGAATTTATAAATGTGGGGGTATTTGTGTATTCCAGACTGCCCTAATACAAGAGTCGGCCTTGAAAGGATAGTAAAGTAAAGACAGTTCTTATATAGCGACGTATCCACTCCTCAGGACCGTTCAAAGCACTTTACTTCCCTGACAGACCTGTTCACTCAGACACAATTTCAGCTTCTCTGGGAAGCATCCAGCCATATGCTACAATGAATGCGCAAAGGCTGCTCGTATCCACCACTATCTATAGCCAGGTACTCATTTATACAGCTGAATGAACTGGAGCAATGTAGAATGAAAAATAATTGCCCAAGGTTTTAACACTGCAGCACAGGATTCAAACCCGGGTTCTTGTAGTCGAGAGTCCGAAGCTCTACCCCTGAGCCACTGCACTCTACAAATAGGATAGGCAACTGGTAGTCCATGTCCGTCTGTCAGGCCAGTGGCAGCAGCTGCAGCAGGTTGATTTTAATTGAGCTGAACAAATCGTCAAAACTGTTGCATTTCTTTGAAAGCAATTTCAGTTTATTTTGATGCTTATTGAGCGACTGTGTTGTATCGTATTGTTATCTGTAGGTGACAAACAGAAATTTATATTCTGAACAACTATAGAATAAAATATTGTACACTTTATTTATATCAACTGCTTTCTCATCACTGGCCTGGCTGAGTGGAAAGGAAGTAGATAACTCCATCTCGACAACAACCGCTAATTGCCAGTCCCAGGTACTTATCATAATATCTGTTACAACATATTGGGTGACGTGTTTGTAATTTATTTCAGGTCATGAATGTTCTAACTGGCTTGTATATACATGAGTTAACATCCTCAGATCCGCCAATAAAGAGTGACTGGCAAACATTTGATCCTGCGTAAAGCCCTGCTTGAGACGACTGTATGAGACTGAGGCAGATTGTAAGACATTGTTGACTTGACTCTCACTCAGGCGACTCACTGCAACTGTTAATGACGGGGACAAGAGCATATTGAGGAAGCACATTAGGTGTTAAGTGCAGGAAGCAGAGGGAAATTGCCGCTTGATAGGCTCACCTTTGGTTGTAGTCAACTGAGTCCAGTGGCCAGGGACAGGATATTGGTTTTTCCTAGTGTGTAGAGGATGACGTGAGAGACGTCTGTTAACTTACACATCTGTGAATTTAGTAGTGGATGACATGAGAGACGTCTGTTAACTTACACATCTGTGAGTTTAGTAGTGGATGACATGAGAGACGTCTGTTAACTTACACATCTGTGAGTTTAGTAGTGGATGACATGACAGACGTCTGTTAACTTACACATCTGTGAACTCAGTAGTGGATGACATGAGAGATGTCTGTTAGCTTACACATATGTGAGTTTAGTAGTGGATGACATGAGAGACGTCTGTTAGCTTACACATATGTGAGTTTAGTAGTGGATGACATGAGAGATGTCTGTTAACTTACACATCTGTGAGTTTAGTAGTGGATGACATGACAGACGTCTGTTAACTTACACATCTGTGAACTCAGTAGTGAATGACATGAGAGATGTCTGTTAACTTACACATCTGTGAGTTTAGTAGTGGATGACATGAGAGACGTCTGTTAACTTACACATATGTGAGTTTAGTAGTGGATGACATGAGAGATGTCTGTTAACTTACACATGTGTGAGTTTAATAGTGGATGACATGAGAGACGTCTGTTAACTTACACAGCTGTGAGTTTAGTAGTGGATGACATGAGAGACGTCTGTTAACTTACACATCTGTGAGTTTAGTAGTGGATGACATGAGAGATGTCTGTTAGCTTACACATATGTGAGTTTAGTAGTGGATGACATGAGAGACGTCTGTTAACTTACACATCTGTGAGTTTAGTAGTGGATGACATGAGAGATGTCTGTTAGCTTACACATCTGTGAGTTTAGTAGTGGCTGACATGAGAGATGTCTGTTAACTTACACATCTGTGAGTTTAGTAGTGGCTGACATGAGAGACGTCTGTTAACTTACACATGTGTGAGTTCAGTAGTGGATGACATGAGAGACGTCTGTTAACTTACACATCTGTGAGTTTAGTAGTGGATGACATGAGAGACGTCTGTTAACTTACACATCTGTGAGTTTAGTAGTGGATGACATGAGAGACGTCTGTTAACTTACACATCTGTGAGTTTAGTAGTGGATGACATGAGAGATGTCTGTTAACTTACACATCTGTGAGTTTAGTAGTGGCTGACATGAGAGACATCTGTTAACTTACACATCTGTGAGTTTAGTAGTGGATGACATGAGAGACATATGTTAGCTTACACATCTGTGAGTTTAGTAGTGGATGACATAAGAGACGTCTGTTAACTTACACATCTGTGAGTTTAGTAGTGGATGACATAAGAGACAATAGTAAATATATTGTTCATGGCTCCAAGAATGGTTTATTTTAGTATGATTTACTTACTTTGGAGCATTATTGTCGAAGCGAGTACGACGTTTCGACCCGTCGTCTACGGGCCTTGATCACGTGATATGATCATGAGAGATGTCTGTTAACTTACACATCTGTGAGTTTAGTAGTGGATGACATGAGAGACGTCTGTTAACTTACACGTCTGTGAGTTCAGTAGTGGATGACATGAGAGACGTCTGTTAACTTACACATCTGTGAGTTTAGTAGTGGATGACATGAGAGACGTCTGTTAACTTACACATCTGTGAGTTCAGTAGTGGATGACATGAGAGATGTCTGTTAACTTACACGTCTGTGAGTTTAGTATGTGTGACTTGATCCCTAGTAAAGATGTGTTACTTAATCGCAAATAAAGATGTGTGACTTGATCTCTAATAAAGATGTGTGACTTGATCTCTAGTAAAGATGTGTGACTTGATATCTAATAAAGATGTGTGACTTGATCTCTAGTAAAGATGTGTGACTTGATCTCTAGTAAAGATGTGTGACTTGATATCTAATAAAGATGTGTGACTTGATCTGTAATAAAGATGTGTGACTTGATCTGTAATAAAGATGTGTGACTTGATCTCTAATAAAGATGTGTGACTTGATCTCTAGTAAAGATGTGTGACTTGATCTGTAATAAAGATGTGTGACTTGATCTGTAATAAAGATGTGTGACTTGATCTGTAATAAAGATGTGTGACTTGATCTCTAATAAAGATGTGTGACTTGATCTCTAGTAAAGATGTGTGACTTGATCTCTAGTAAAGATGTGTGACTTGATCTCTAGTAAAGATGTGTGACTTGATCTCTAGTAAAGATGTGTGACTTGATATCTAATAAAGATGTGTGACTTGATCTGTAATAAAGATGTGTGACTTGATCTGTAATAAAGATGTGTGACTTGATCTGTAATAAAGATGTGTGACTTGATCTCTAGTAAAGATGTGTGACTTGATCTGTAATAAAGATGTGTGACTTGATCTGTAATAAAGATGTGTGACTTGATCTGTAATAAAGATGTGTGACTTGATCTCTAATAAAGATGTGTGACTTGATCTCTAATAAAGATGTGTGACTTGATCTCTAATAAAGATGTGTGACTTGATCTCTAGTAAAGATGTGTGACTTGATCTCTAGTAAAGATGTGTGACTTGCTAGGCTAGCGCTGTGCCTAAAATCTGTTTAGCCAATTTGGCTAAAGGTAAGAAATTTGTTTAGCCAAATGAGATTCTCTTTAGCCATTTTTTTAGATCAATTAAATTACCCGGTTTAAAAGTGCAAAACAAGACATAATATAATAAAAAATTCTATACAATATCCACAAGAAAAAATGTCCTATTTTATTTAACTAAACATTTATATATTTAGCTAAACATATATAACGCAAACAAACATCCAGTATTATTTAACAGAACATTGTTTAACAATAAAATGAAACCTGAACAACTTTTGGGAATTTTGCAAAATATAAAGAAACAGCACCTAACACATACTATTAATGTAATAAAATTTACATTACAGGTGTGTATAACATAAATTGAAAGATACACTTTTATAACAAGGTAAAATAATTAAGAACCACCTACTCTACTCTTGCTGCCCCGCAGTGATTCAAACAGTGTATTGATAATAATTATTACCTATCTTAAAACTTCATTTGACTGCTCAGTAATTGAATACAGTAATTCACCAAATTAGTTAACTGGCTGACTGTAATCATGGCCTGGGTAATGCAGGCTATGTTTAATAAAACATGTTTTTGACATTCATCTTTCTATCTGAAATGTTTCTGGTGGTGAAACTTGTCAAACATACATGAATTACAATCTATATTGGCATTTTATTGAATAGTTACCAGATGGCACATTGATTAATCATTGACAATGCCATGTGACTGCACCAGCGATACTGAGCGATAATATGGAACCTGTCAGGTACAGCTTTGTACTTGTCTCAAACTTGTAATTAGTGCCATCAGGCAGGTCCCCATTGTCTAGTAAACACAATTCTTGATTGATTTAAGTTCCCCTATTGTCTGTGAGCATGGCCAAGTGGGGGGATTAGCGACCTATTGTTTACCCAGCGGGTCACGTTACGCCGACTGGTTATTTGGGTCAGTTGAATGTGGGATCGTTTAGGCAACTTTAACAGAGCTGGGTGTTGAATAATGCAGTCATGTATTGCTGATGACATCAATAATAATGACATATATAACGTTTCGCCAATTTGGCGAAGAGGTTTAATTTATTTTCGCCAAATAGTAAACCGTTTCGCCTATGGCGCAAATGGCGATCGACAGCGCTAGCCTAGACTTGATCTGTAATAAAGATGTGTGACTTGATCTCAAATAAAGATGTGTGACTTGATCTCTGATAAAGATGTGTGACTTGATCTGTAATAAAGATGTGTGACTTGATCTCTAATAAAGATGTGTGACTTGATCTCTAGTAAAGATGTGTGACTTGATCTTTAGCAAAGATGTGTGACTTGATCTCTAGTAAAGATGTGTGACTTGATCTCTAGTAAAGATGTGTGACTTGATCTCTGATAAAGATGTGTGACTTGATCTCTGATAAAGATGTGTGACTTGATCTCTAGTAAAGGTGTGTGACTTGATCTCTAATAAAGATGTGTGACTTGATCTCAAATAAAGATATGTGACTTGATCTCTAATAAAGATGTGTGACTTAATCTCTAATAAAGGTGTGTGACTTGATCTCTAATAAAGATGTGTGACTTGATCTCTAATAAAGATGTGTGACTTGATCTCTAATAAAGATGTGTGACTTGATCTCTAATAAAGATGTTTGACTTGATCTCTAGTAAAGATGTGTGACTTGATCTCTAATAAAGATGTGTGACTTAATATCTAATAAAGGTGTGTGACTTGATCTCTAATAAAGATGTGTGACTTGATCTCTAGTAAAGAAGTGTGACTTGATCTCTAGTAAAGATGTGTGACATGATCTCTAATAAAGATGTGTGACTTAATCTCTAATAAAGGTGTGTGACTTTATCTCTAATAAAGGTGTGTGACTTTATCTCTAATAAAGATGTGTGACTTGATCTCTAGTAAAGATGTGTGACTTGATCTCTGATAAAAATGTGTGACTTGATCTCTGATAAAAAATGTGTGACTTTATCTCTAATAAAGATGTATGACTTGATCTCTGATAAAGATGTGTGACTTGATCTAATGATGTGTGACTTGATCTCTGATAAAGATGTGTGACTTGATCTCTGATAAAGATGTGTGACTTGATCTCTGATAAAGATGTATGACTTGATCTCTTGTAGCATGATGACTATCTGTGCGTGTCAAGGAAGATTCATGATGCAGGCACTCGGTTCATAGGTAAGGAAATATTTCTTAACCTTCATCTAAGATCAAATTTAGAATATTAGTGGGTATCTATGTGTTTGATGGACTGTGAGATGTTCAGTTAATTACAATATTTGTGGGTTGGTGTAGTTACCCATCTATGAAATTGGTATCTCTAACAATGATGCAGGTACCGTATATATTAGAGTATGTTGACATTTTTCTTTTTCATGCCTTACCATTAATTGAATAGGATATAAGACATATATCCTTCCAAAATACCCCATATTTCATGAGTTATTGGTGGTTTTATTGTATTCATTTGTTATTCTACATAACAAGTTGTTGACACGTGGAAATGGTTCTAAAGACTGGAAGCGTTTTCGACATCTTGGTGAGATGACAGTAGATTTGTCATCATTTGTTATGGTGTTTGCCAATAGTAGTCATGTAATTATGTGGCAGAACTGCAACTCTTACTTGATTTATTATTATCTTTTTAATTTGATACACTAGTAAAACATGATAACATGACCATAGTATTTATTTAAAAACATGCTTAGATTGTAGATACCTATATAAACGTGATAGCACAGTGGTAGCAGCATGCTGAGGAAGCTACATGGCAGCTCAGCAACATTTGTATTTAAATTACTGGTTATAGTTTTAATTTCATATTCTATTGGTACAAAGCCTTGAAAATGTGACCATAATATTAGATGTGTAAATGGATGTCCACTATATTATTATCGCCACCTTTCAAAAACTGATGAAAGTGTCACCAAATAGCCACCTTCTGTTCACATGGTAGTCTTTATTCATAGTTGTCTTTATCATAAAAACTGAAACATTTGTGTCAACCTGGTTGCAAGACAACCTTGCATTGTTTGTAAGAACAGTAACCAGTACTTAGTGTGTGTAAATGATAGCACCTGATCAACACAGTGTTTAGTGGATTTCCTCACTGCTACATGTTCCTACTTAGGGAGGTCATGTTACTGTTGACTAGAGGAATAGAAGTGATATCATCTCATCAATCTGAAACCAGCTGGCTTAAGTGGCCTGGCACATGTTATATTACAGTTGTGCACATCAAGCTGCTTGAACATGCCACACCTGGTAAGATATGTGGCTCAGGGTCAAAACTACCAACTGATTAGTTAAAAAAAAATATGGCCACCTAGAAAATTATACCAACTTATTATTCTAAGTGTATATGTCAGTTTTGTTGTTAAGCATATTTACACTACTGTAGTATCAGACCACCAACACACACACAATCAACAGATAATCTCTTCCGTTCATTTGTGAAAATGAGTACTTTCTAACATCTAGTCTAGACTGGTCCTGTACTAATGCAACTGTCCTCTAGTCCTTCTCTCTTCCTTAACCAAGAAAAATATTTCTATCAATGTCTTCTTAACCTTTCAGTATATTAGACACTTCTATCTGATCTCCTCTCAATATCCTGGTCTCTGGTGTTGTTAAACCACATTCTCTTAGATGCATTTCATAATGAATATTCCTAAGTTTTGGTGTAATTTCTTCTCCTGTGTGCTCTTTCTAGCATATCCCAGCAAACAAGGACCCGTGATTTCACCTGTTCCGTAAGTGAATTCACGAGTTCAACTGGTTCAATTCACGTGAATTCACCAGATTCTGTTGACAAATTTGGTGTGTCAATATACGTGTTTCCCGTGAAATCACGAGTTTTTTCACGTGATGACACGTACCAGTGAATCCGTACCAGTTCTGACCCAGTACGACTCATGTCAAACTCGTTCAAAACACGTGTATTCACGTGAATACACGTGAAAAGACGTACTGGTGGAGCGGTACCAATTATGAACGAGTATGACACCTGCCAACTGGTTCAGAAATGGTTCCTTGTTTGCTGGGATGTAAACATTCTTTCTCTAACCTGAAATAAATGGGAAGTGATCAATTGAGTGAGTGTAGAATGGTGTTATTATGACTAACATAAAACATATTGTATTTTAGGCAGTCCTTTGCATTTACTTTAAGTAAACTAGTAAACAGTTGTCCTTATGCTGTAGTCAGGAGATCCACTTAGTATCATTCCGTGTTTTGTGGCTTTGTGAAATGACAACCATTTGGTGGAAAGCTAAGGACCTGATGACAGCTTGTGTTAGACATGCAATATGTTTTTGGAGACAATCTTTATCACAAAGCACATCATTTGGCAAACTAGTGGAAGACGGCCAGCAGGTATTATATGGTCCCTGCTAGATAAAAGAGGTACCAAATAAAATAACTCACAACCAATTCAAGCAAATTATGATAACATTTAGTACTCCCTAAATATCTTCTCCCCCCCACACACACACACACACACACACACACACACACATATATATATATATATATATATACATATATATATATATATACATAATATATATATGTATATATATATACCCTGTATATACATATATATTTGTATATATATTATATATATATATATATATATATATATATATATATATATATATATATAGATAGATATATATATATATATCCAACAAATTCTCTGATCATCCCTTCTGTTTGTCTGTGCCCACTGAATATGTGTACAACCAGCCACATATCAGTTTCTACACCAGACTGCCGGTCTATATGGGGACTTCATTAACTACACTGGTAGTCTGGTATAGATAAAACTACCTACTGGACTGCTGATCATTAATAACACCAGCAAAACTATCTATCCCTGGGTGATAAGTAGTAGTTCATCCGTGCAAGCCGTGATGGCAGTATTTACTAAAGGTGATCACACTCACACACCACTGTAACATAAGCACCATCACCTAGTCCCATCTATGTAACCAAAGCCAGACAAATGGGTTACTTGGGCATGTGTTGTAATATTTGTTGTAAGTTACAAATGACAAAGGTCAGACAGAAAATAAAGTCACGTTCATCAGTAGATGTAAGACCACGTTTGACTTTTCCATAAGTGGCCATTATATCATTTTCTTCATTTCCTATACAATTTGAACACATCTGCTAGCAAACATTTCACAGCATATTTCTCCTCCACTGGTATACATGCTCTGGAAAATTGGCGATATTTTAATACCTCAGATTCACACAAACCACTTTGAACCTGATTTCCCTTCATTCATGCTATAATCAGACAGAGATCTGTTGTGTTGACATCATCAATCTAAATGACACCAGTATCAATACCAAAAAACACTGAGTGTCAGCTGTCATGATTTGCACAAATACAACATTTCTACTCACTCCACAGCAATTCAGACAACCTGCATATTTCAGACAACCTGCTATTTCAATAGGTTCACTGGGTAATGGCAGATGAACACCTTATTGTGGTCTTAATTGTCAAATAATATTTGAATTGCTATTGGCATACACATTAGTCTATATCGTGTCAGTGTCTACTTTCTATTTCAAGGTACCTAACCCATGAAGCAGAGGCCGTGTTTTTCCAGTATTCGTCGTGTGTATGAGATTCCTGCAATGACACTAGTACAACTGCAGCCACTATCTTATAGCGCAGTAGTGCAGTTGTAACTATCCTGTGTGGTCAGCCATAGTTGTCATATTTGCATGTACGTACGTACTCATTGTAGAAACTGACACTGTTACAACACAATTAGGTTGAGGTCAACCGCTTTATTGCATATAATCAGGTATTGGTTTACTTTTATGACAAGTCATTTGAATGGCATCAGTTATTCAGCATGTACAATATTCTTGGAACTGATAAGAAATTATGCAGACAATTAAGAATCAAACTTTGGGGCAAATGTTTAAACATGCAACACTTGCTCCAGACTAAATTTCATTCTTGTTTTCTAATAAAATCTTTGATCCATGAACAATAGAATACATAAAAAAAAAAAAAAAAGGTAAGTTTTTATATAGCGCAGTATCCAGTCCATGGGACTCCTCAAAGCGCTTTTACACATTACTTCCCCGGCAGACCTGTTCAATCAAATACCATCTCAACTTCTCTGGGAAGCATCCAGCCACATGCTACAATTAATGTGCGAAAGGCTGCGCGTACACATATCCACCACTGTCTATTGCCAGGTACTCATGTATACAGCTGAGTGAACTGGAGCAATGTAGAGTGAAAAAACTTGCCCAAGGTTTTAACACCGCAGCACAGGATTCGAACCCGGGTTCTCTTAGTCGAGAGTCCGGAGGTGTACCCCTGAGCCACTGCGCTCTAATGGATATGAAATATTTTTGACACATTTAAATATTTATGAAAATCCAAAACACTTGGCAGTACTATACATAGTTTTGCTCATCAGCAGGAAAACAAAAGCGTTATCTTGCTATCTCGCCTATCCACCCTAGCTTCTTACCTCACTTGTCCAGTTGTTGACGACCTTTCACCTTTGCACTGCCCCTGATTATGAGAATGTTTAATCCACTGGTTTTGTTGCACCGCTCAGCTCGTATTCTGAGGATTCCCATAGCAGTTATTTATTATTATTATTTTATTAACTGAAGCGTCATCATAATATGAATATTTTTATGTTTGCAGTGAATTTCGAGCCATTGGCGAAAGCTTCAATTGCACACCATTTGCTGTTATATAAATGTGACGAGCCCGTTGTTGCGGACACAAATGTATGGTGAGTTGATTTTGACATGGAAAACACAACAGACAAAAAGTATGCACGACCAAAGTGACGATCAAAGTAATTTTCTAATCACTGTAATTATTATCTGGATTTGCTATTATCATTATAATATAACATCAGTAATACATGTACATACGTATATGTAGGTATTTGTCATGGTGGCCAGCACGACAGCAATCTTTTTAGACTTAGTCTCCTAAAGATCAGTCATTATGTATGTATATAATATTGTATCTACAATATTATTATGCTTACAATTGATCTGAAATCAATCAAATATCTATCGTGATGTTGATAATGTTGTTGGTTACAGGGAATGTGCAGTCATCTGTAAGAAGCCTCAGTATGCCTCGGTCCTGTATGCGTGGGGTAAAAATGCACCACCTGTGCAGATGCCTAAAGGTAGGTGATTCATCATGTGATCTTGTGATGGTTCAGGTTTTCTAGATGTTGTCTTGTTGACTATTACTACTGCACCATTCAGCAGAAAGTTGTATACACAATGAGTTTTTGACAGGTCTCTACAAAACCTGGCTTCAGTTATGTGTTCAAAATACCTTTTACAGATTATTTAATTTTTTTTTTAATAAACTGCATTTGAAGTACATTTTGCAGCTTGACTAAGTTTCTTTTCTAATAAACTGCATTTGAAATACATTTTGCAGCTTGACTAAGTTTTTTTCTAATAAACTACATGTGAAATACTTTTGCAGCTTGACTATGTTTTTTCCTAATAAACCGCATGTGAAATACATTTTGCAGCTTGACTTAGTGGTTTTTCTAACAAAGATATAATAACATGAACACTGTGAACTGCATTTTAAAGGAAATGCTTATTTTTAAAAGGATTGCCACAGGAGATTTTAGATGATAGAATGTAAAATGGATATTGTAAATCCTTGGATAACTTTGTTGTTGCATAAATTGCTACTTAGCATTAACGTAAAAGTAGATGACAATAACCATAGTGCTTGTTCAAGCAGATTCTAAAGTTTATTATTATTAGTAATACTCTGATGTTGTGCGTATGACTACAAGTACTTCATTCCAGATAGTACTAGAGTAAAGAGTGTGAGTACTTTTGAAAGTACTTATTTGAGTACTTTTGAAGGCACTTGAGCTCAAGTATTTAGTACAATTTGTACGGTACAAGTAGCTGCAGATGTCACCCACACAGCCGTCCATTTGACCCATGGATGGGTAAAGTGATGGGTCATTCTCTTTATGTATAAACTACATGCAAATTACTTCAAAAGTTCTTGTAAATACTAGTTTTAATAGATAACAAGTATGTGTACTTATACGATTAAAGTTTGCCTAAAGAGTACTTTGTGAAAACAATCTATACTAATGTGTAACAAGTACTTTGGCCCCTAACACAGTCCGACATTAATCAGGAATATAGCAAGAAGACAAGCAATGTTTTGGTACACAAACTGTAATCGTGTGGCGTGTTGCAGATGTTGGATTTGAGATCGACAGTGGCTACTTCGTGTTACAGATTCACTATCTACATGCCATTCCAGGTCGGTTCATCCATACAGTCTTATTGTTCTTTAATCCCTCTTAAAATAGGTTTTCCAGTGTCCCTGTTTGGGAGAGGGTCTATTTCTCCATCTCTTGCTGTTGTTTCAACTAATAAATGTTGTCTGTAATTGACTGATTAACAAATCTGATCAATTAATTTATTATAATCTAATGTGATCAATGATACTTTTGATTATAATTATGAACATTTTTATTCCTTAATAAATATATACATGATTACATGTTGTCTTGCAATACAATACCATTTTTCATAACTGTTTCAGAGTGTTTGGAAACCTCATTTTGTAAGAAGATGCCACACATAAAATGTATAATTATAAATATCACAGAACTATTTGATAATTTCCTTTTTTTTTAAAGAAACATGCGTACAATTTTGTCTAGTAATGTTAAGTATATCATACATACTGGTGTGCCACTGCCGTGTAACAATCACACTTAAACAAATTGGAGATTGACAAACCAGTTACGTAATCAGTGATCAGTTTATAAATGAAACTGTTTCCCAACTCATCTCTCTGTGCTGTTCCTCTTTATACCTCATCTTCCTCAATTTCCCACTCTCTTCCTTCCACATTCTACTTGCCCTCTCAACATTTTCCTTTGCACCATCTCTCCGTTAGAACTGCACACCCTTTTTCTCTTCCCTCCTACCTGTACTTTTGTCTTCCATTCCCTCTTTCCTCCCATTGTCCCTGGGCTCCCAGTCATTCACTCTACATGTTCTGCTAATATATGCCATTTTTTGGAGAAACTACTTAGTTGTTGGTATCCAGAATTGTACAACTCCACATACTAAAACATTTGACTGTTGTCAGTTCACTAGCTACCTGATCTAGTGAAAGGTAAATTAGTTTGATAATATCAAGAAAACTACTCTCTGTTTTTAAACCAAAGCTGTATGTTAGTATGTTACTCATCCTATTAACAGGAGACATCATCAACAAACTACTGACTTATGCTGGACATTTTGCAATGGAAGTGTTAAAGTTGTGGCTGTTATTTTATGGCAGTAATGAAGTTGATTTTGTTTGGTTCTGTAGACACTCAGCCATCAGACCACTCTGGTGTTCGCATCACCATCACTCCACAGAGGTAAGACAACTTGTTGAAGAAACATAGGACATTTCTCCCACTAAATTATATATGCCAACATCTCCCCTTAGATTAAGTAGTAGTTGATAAGCTGGTCTTTTAAATGTGTATAATGAATTTTCAAAATTCCTTTCATGTGACTTTGCTGCATGTTTTGTTCTATGCTATATAAAAGCTCGATCAGAAATACGACATATACTACAATTATGAAATTGGGTGGCATCTGTGATAGATACCATTTTTATCTTGGATGAAACCATGCAAGGTACATAATGGTTTAACAAGATGGACATCCACCATTCCAGATAGCATGAGGACAAGGAAGCCTTAATTTATTGATAGTACAACAGTTTTCCATTTACACCCTTTCTCATATGATAGCTCTAGATTGTGTTTTAAACATATTCACACTGCTACAATATTTCAGTCAATAATTTTTAAAACTTATCTCTGTTTATTGTATAACGCTGTTTATTGTATAAAGCAAGATTAGAATAAAACTGAGTGGAAAACCTATCTTTAAATGTTCTATTTCACTGTTGCAGGCAGAAATACAAGGCAGGGATATACTTGCTATATTCCAACTCCCAAGTGATTCCAGCTCATGCACCAAGTGAGTTGCAGTTTATCCTACAGTTATCATAATTATAGTTCTCAGTAGTGGCACACTGCCTAATAGGCAGGCTCCATCATTTTCAGCCCAAAGGAATAAAAAGATGACAAACATGGCAGGATATGATCATTCGATGCAAATAAAAAATATAGATATGTCATCATGGTTATTAGTTGATGGTGATTTTTGATACATGATATTGACATGAATGTAGTTTGTGTATTTATCCACCATTGACACCTCATGAAACTGATGCCTTAGTTAATTAATTAATTAATTAATATATATATATATAATGAATTAATATATGTATATATATAATATACAGTTTCATTAAGGATATGATGCATCAGCATGTGTAAATGTAGTTGCATACTGTTAAACTGTTTCCTTCACAGAGGTGCATGCCGACGTCTCCTGTCCCTACACAGGCGAGGACATCCATCCGTTTGCATTCCGTGTGCACGCCCACACCCTCGGTAAGCATGACAACATGTACACTCACGTGCAGAGCTTTATGCAGGATAAATTTGCCAGTCACACATTTTTGGTGGTATGTTAACTCGTGTAGATGCGAGCCAGTTGAGATGTATTTTGTGGCCTGAAATAACTACAAAAGCACACACATGTGACACCCATTTAGAAGGCATAACTGACAATATGTATGAATTTTAAGACCTTTTGTTGCTCCATACCATCACCATGTATCATGGCCGTGTGCCATCACCATGTACATGTTGGTTGTTGGATTGTTACTGTACCGTCAACAAATGTATAATGATTACCAGAGAAGTCAAGATGGTGTTTAGTCAAGAAGTAAAGCTATGATATAAGAATAAGAAGAAGGAGAAGAACATTTATAAAGTGCCATACATCTAGATGAAATGTCCACTCAAAGGCACTAGCTAAACACACATTGGGCTGGTGTAATGACCAAATACTGTAAGAACTGACCTGTATTGTTGTTTACATGGTCACCTATTTGCAGGTCGTGTCATTAGTGGCTATGTGAGTCACAACAACACCTGGCAACTGATTGGGAAGGGAAACCCTGCATGGCCACAGGTAATGTACTTTACTCCCTGCATCATGCCCACATTCACTCATCTGTATTAACACTTGTTCAGTCATAAGTATTAACAAATGGTTGAACCCTTTCAGTCCTACAGCCCTGATCTGCTGTGACCACTGAGTACAGCATTCCCAGTGAATGCGCAGCGAAATTGACAACCTCATTTCAAGTTAAGATTTAAGGACCAAATATGCATTTTGTTAATATGTGGAGCCACTTGTTGAATATGATGGCCAAATAGAATAAATTACATATTTAATCATTGCTGTAGTTTATTATTAAGTCTGAATAGCAGCCTGCGTACAGAAGTGTCACAAGTGGGGGGGGGGCTGCCTGATGGGTACGCCGTAGGGAAATGGTTAAAGTTGCTTTCAAAACAGCCTACAGAGGATATCACCACTGGGACAGCACAATTGGTATCTTGTTATATAATGTAATATAATGCTGCAAACAAACTTGCACAAGAATATAACGTCCTCAATGCACTGTTTAGAATGGAATAAAAATGATGGGGTAATATAGAAGACAGGGAGCTACTTGTAAGACCAACACTGGATACTGTTGTAGGGGGTCACCCATGTTTCACTTTTGTATAATTAATTATGACAACATTTTTCATGACATTTAATGTTGTTTTGATTAATGAGCATTCTTTAGCCACAGTATATCACAATCGGCAGTATTTATGATGTTATATTTTGACTTATTATATGTTGGTAGGCATTTTATCCCGTGGAAAAGAACATGACAGTGAAGAATGATGATGTCTTGGTGAGTTTGTTGTTATGCTGTGTTGCGTGGAAACATTAATTTGTTAATGTGTTTGCTGTGCATAAAATAAATTATTTTACCAAAATAGATCTAGATTCTTTTAATCAAATGTAAATGTGACTGACTGTATTTTGTTGAAATGGAATGGTGTATATAATATATATATATATACACTGTGTGTATGTATATATATATATATATATATATATATATATATATATATATATATATATATACATATACATATACATATACATATACATATACATATACATATACATATACATATACATATACATATACATATACATATACATATACATATACATATACATATAACAACAAGTTCACAGCTCGGTCAACTCAAAGCAGGATCAGAGCGTTCCCCTGTGCAGCAAGGGCTATCCAATAGGGCTATCCAATCACAAATGGGTCACCATCAAGTCCCCTTCCACTCACCATCTACACCCCTCTCGGCAGGGGGTAGCTCTCCAATCATAACATATTCCCTGGGGCAGGGGAAGTGAATCTACCCAATCAACCACATTTGCCCTGCGTTATAGAACTAACATCTTCCCTGCTCAACGCCATCTTTCTATTGAACACGAACCAAGAAGCACGTCACCCACCGACCAGCCCCATTTCTCCACCAGTGTAAATGATAGGACGGCTAGTATCTCAAAGCGTTGGTGGGATACTCTGATGAGTTCAAACCTGGGATTCTGGTCATGTGACCGCAGTCACATGATTGGTGAATTAGCTGGCCCGGACCATATCCGACAGTGAAACATTCCAGGCGTGCATCCTGTGGCATGGTTTGACACCCAGAGGTATGCAGACCCGGGATTCTGGTCATGTGACCGCAGTCACATGATTGGTGAAGTAGCTGGCCCGGACCAAGTCCACCAGTCAAACATCCCAGTCTCGCATCCCGTTCTCAGGCTGTCACAGCTGGCCCCAAAGAGATCTGGCCGGACTGTCCCATTTTTGCCATAATAAATTCTATTATATTTATTACACGAGTTGTTGCGTTGTTCTGTCATAAATATATATATATTAAATATTTGTTAAATATTTGGTTTGAATGGGGTAATGCCCCAGTAGGATCTGTATAATACATATATATATATTATATATATAAATATATATATATACATTACACATACATGTAAACACACACACACACACACACACACACACACACACACACACACACACACACACACACACACACACACACACACAACACACACACACACACACACACACACACACACACACACACACACACACACACACACACACACACACACACACTAGTTACCACTGAACTACTTGTAACATCTGCCATGTGTGGATCTGTCAACCACATTATGGGTGTTCCAATGTTTGTCACTAGGTGGCCCGGTGCACCTTTGATGCTACAAATCGTGACATTGATACAAACATGGGGTAAGTACTATATGAAAACAGTACTTTTACGTGTCAAATGTGTGCCTATTTTGTGCTAGAATTATTTAGCAAAACATCTATCCTATCTAGTATCCACTAATATAATTATATTATTTGTGAGTTGTGTATTACCAGACACATTTCCTGATCTAACAAATACCAATTTGTGTTGTGTGCAATGAGATTTTAACTGATCCCAGACTGATTCCAATTATAACGAAAAGATTTCCACGTATAAAATCTCCTTTTTATTTGGGTGCTTACTATTATACTTCTGTACAATTTTTATTATTATTTATTGAACGACATGCTATTATATGTATTGATTTGTTTCAATATTTTCACATTTTATTTTAATTTATTTGGTTTACAATGTTTGCTATCTATGTCTCATTTTATTTATTTATATTTAATACACGATTTCATAGTCACAATTACTATTAGGCTGAATTTACATTTATATCACTAAGTTTTATTTTATTTATGTGTACATAACTTACATAGTTTTATAGGATACTAAGTAAACACAATTGAAGTCATATTCTGGAGACCAGTTTTAAAGTAAAAAATGTTATTATTGTAACACCGTTTATGATATACCGTTTTCAATATATCTATATATATATATATATATATATATATATATATATATATACATATACATATATATAACTCAGGATCATAATATTACTATTATATTACACAGAGCGACCCACACTGATGAGATGTGTAACTTCTACATGATGTACTACACTGACGTCGACCACGGCGAGGCGTTTGGAATGTGTGGGATCAACCAGTACCCCTACCTCCTCCGCCAGCTCCCCCCTGGCAATGACGTTCCCCTCCCCCCGAACCCACTCCTCGAATCGAAGGCTGCTGGACACATGGAACAAGGTAACGGTGGCGGAGACAAACGCTCTCGTTCTCAGCAGTATAGAGACCTGCCTAGTTCTGACGGCCACAGGATGGCGGCGCCACCTGGTGGCCACATGTTCCCGATGATGATGATGCATGGCACACGGCGCATGTTGACTGGCATAGATGGTGGTGGCTGGTATCGCAACGATTTCCACCCTGAGCCGAAGCCCGATTACGATAATCCGTATGAATATAATAGTAATGATAATGCAAGGGACGAAGACCCGAATTATTTCTATTATGATGTCGCAAATCAGCGCAGTCGCGATCATCACCGTGGTTACCAGCCAGTGGATACGACAGCCTATAGCAGTCAGGGTCGGGATCAGATTGGTGGTGGTGAAAATGTTGGTAGGGGTGCTAGCAGTCGTGGTAGTCATGGCAACAGTGGTAGGAACC